>JBBVQN010000009.1:0-195976 GCA_038993655.1 Talaromyces verruculosus | reverse complement strand
GTGTGGGTTTTTTTTTTTTTTTTTTTTTTTTTTTTTTTTTCCTTGCTCAGGTACCTTGATATGTGACGTGTACATATAGTATATTCCGCGAATACCTTAGATACAAGAGGAATGGATGCATGGTTTATGTGACGTTGACTGATGAAGGAAGCTAGTTTGTACACTTGGACATATGATAGCAGAGTGTAAAAATTGTGAAAGTACTTCATATGTACATTGTCAATATTCCACTCTATAGCTAGTAAAAGATAGTAATATAAATCCTACAACTCCCCAGCCATCGCTCTTTCCAACCACAAAAGGAAAAATAGGAGAAAAGCATGTTTAATCTCAAAGCTTGGACCGAATACCTTCTAACCGAAACTTGACATCTCGAAGGACTTTGGTCGCTGGTTTCCATTCATCGAATTGTTTGAGAAGCTCAAGGCTTTCGTCGTGTAGTTCGTGGCGTACGTAGTCTTCCTCGAGAAGACCGCGTAGTGCGAAGGGGAGGATGTATGGGTTTGGTGTTGAGGTGAGGTTGTGTCGTTGGATGTGCAGAGAGGGTGGGGAGGTGATGGTGGAGGTTTCCAGGGCGAATTGGACTGCTGTACTGGTGGGCTGTTAGTATGGAAGAAGTTATTGGAGAAAATGGTGGGAGATGTACTAATATATATTCTCTTCGTCGTGAAGGCGGGAGTGTCCCTCGCCGCCGACGAGACTTCCGACGAGAGGAGCGCTTAGTTCTCGGATGAGGCCGTGGTCTTGGATGCCGAGATTTCGCAGTTTCAAGGCGAAGCCTACTAGATGAGAGAGGCTGTTATAGTGGACGAACCGTCAGTTGTTTGAATGCCTGCTGGGTTGGGGATAGATTGCACTTACAAGCTCGGCGCGTGGACTCTGCCGTCCACGAATACAGCTCGATAGATGTATGGATGTGATACCGGAACGAATAGTGATGACTAGATGGATGGTTAGCTTGTTTCAAACCAATCAGGTTAGACGAACCACATACCTCTAAAGAAACCAACTGATCGTCTATGCTGCCAACATAAGAGATACGCACACCAAACTCCAATGCCGTCTTGAGTGCTGCTTCGTAGTCTCTCGAAACCTTTGTTGTCGGATGCGCAAAGTCAAAGAGCTCTCCTGCAGATCCACCAATGAATCTCGATTTATAGTCTGGGAATGGCCCCAAATTCACACCAGCCATGGCACATATTCCAACGCGAGCTGCATCTAGACATCCAAAAGCGATCAATTTTGCAACAAGCATAATTGTAACCGGAACACCTTGACTATGGCATGCAAACATTATGAACTCGGCTTTTCGAATTTCTTCTATCCATCTTAGTAAGAGTTTCCATAACAGGTCAACTCTTTCAGCGATACGGCCCTCCCCCTCTAAAGCGATCTTTTCTACAGCGCAGTGATATCCATGACTTTCGGCCCATTGATGGATTGCTTTTGCTGCCATGGTCGAAAATTTGAGAGACGTCCCAGTAGGCTGGCCGAGCACAGTGCGCAAGTACGGGGCAGGGAAATAGCCATGAACACCAATAGCCAGTGCCTTTTTGGGACGAGGCGGATCACGAAGTGCAAAAACATGTCGATTTCCTGAATCCTTCGGAGAATATATCATTCGTCCTAGAGTTTGCAGCCATGATGGTGATTCTTGCAGAGCAAAAGTATGCTTGAAAGAAGGGAGCAGTTGGTTTGTGAGAACACTTTCGAGTTTTGTTGAAGCGGTGACCTCCGAGGTTTGTTCTTTTGCGGGTATTTGCGCAGTAGAGGCTTGGGCGGTTGTCATTATTGTGTTTGTAGTATCCTCCACCACTTCAGTGGATTTAGCATTCTTGTAATCCACTGATTTGACAGACTTCTTCTGAGATTTATGCAGTGATTTGATTGTTGATGTCGGAGCTTGGGCGTTGTCAACCTGAGCGACAACATCCTCAGAGTTCGATTGCACTTTTGGCTGCCCTGACACTACCAATTCGCCAGGCTCTTGTTGACTCTCAGAGCCTTGCTTTTGTTCTGTATTTGAAATGTCTCTTGACCAAAAAGCCCATCCGCTTGATTTGCTAGGTCCTGACGTTCTTTTCTGTGAGTCAGTGTCTTGAGCCTTATCAGGTTGCGGGTTCTGACTATCGACCGTAGCGACGGTCTCCTCTTCCATAGGCTCGCCTTGTTCTATGCGAGGCTCTTTCACCGAGGCCTCTTCTTGAGGGTCTTTGGGTTGACTAACATTAGCCGTTCCCCACATCTGCATCCAAGAACGTTTTGGTGGTATCGGAACATTTGTATCATTTTGCTTTTGCTGGTCAGCACTTGGAGGGATTTTATTGTCAGGCTCTTTGTTTGTCTGGGTTATATTCTCGCCAGCTTTCGATGTCTCGGGTTCTGTTTGAGGCTCCTCTGTGGTAGCTGGCTGTGGCTCAGCTGTAGTAGAAGACTTTCCCATACTGACCTCTTCCGGACCTGGCTTATCCGTCGATGTTCTACGTAAGCCAAGCCAGCCAAACCATGTAGATGTAGGTCTTTCATTAGACCCCGGTTCCCTTTCAGGAGCAGGGTTTGTTCGTGTATTCTCTGTGATGGGTTCTTCTGCCTTGGGGTCCCCCTTGAGTGGTGTAGAATCTTGAGTCACTGTTGATTTATCGATATCTTCACTATCCGGTATATCAGATCGTGGTACGCCTTTATTCAAAGCTGAGTCTGAGGCTGATCCATTCGAGTCGATGTTGATAAGTGTTGTTGTAGCATCCGCCGGAAGAGAGCGGTTCGAGGCGCCAGTCTTTCTGATTAATTGTATCGAACCGGGTCGGTTGGGGCTGCGGTCCTGAGGGAGAGAAGTCGTCGAAGAGACCAATTCCGAGGCTATATTTCCAGCGGCAGAAATGCTCTCCCGAGCAACTTCTGTCACAGCAGCGGCTTTCCTGCCATGCGGCCAAGTCTTGGTCGTCCAAGCCTACATGTGATCAAAATCAGTACAGAGAAGGGCATTTCTGAGCAATAATAATGAGCAGACATACCGATCCACTCGATCGCTTGGGCGACGTCGCGCCGTTATGTTGAGTCGGATCCGAATTGGACGTTGGGGTGCTCGGGTCTGTGGCCGCGGGAGTCGACTTCAGCTGCTTTCGAGGTCCCATGGAGCTGAATCGGAGGACGAAAGAAACATCACTAGAAGAACGATCTATATTATATGGAAATACTGTATCTTGCAACACAGAACGCAGCAGGAAGTAGAGGTGAGTCGAGAAAGATGTATGGTGCCAGCAAGCCAGGCTCCCAGCCAACCAATCAAGCCTGTGCTCGTCCGCTGATGTCACCGATCATGGCCCCACGTGATTCCCACCAAAAAAAGACGGAGCTGGCCGGTGGCCGGGTCTGCCTCAGCCCTCAGGCACAAGTTCAACCGAGGATGAAAGTGCCAAGTCACAACCCGTGACTTATATGCCGAAAGAGGTTAGCTCTGCCAAGCCTAGAAATTAAGTGGGCTTTCCTTCGAAAAGGAAAGTGGAGAGGAGCTAGTCAGGTCGATAAGGAATTTTCTTGATCGCATCTTGACCACCTCAATCCATACCCTTTTGGTGCCTGCCTTGTATTCGATCATTGAGTGATCGATATGGCGATCCAGAAGAAGGTATGCACCTATATTTCATTTGTGTCACAAAATCATCTGAACACTATCGCTAACTACTTGTTTATAGCACGGCAAAGGCCGTTTGGATAAATGGTATAAACTCGCAAAAGAAAAGGGCTATCGAGCTCGTGCTGCGTTCAAGTTAATTCAACTCAACAAAAAATATGGTTTCCTTGAAAAGAGCAAAGTTCTTCTTGATCTTTGTGCGGCTCCGGGAGTATGTTCATTTTTCTTGCTCTGTTGTTGCTACGATGCTAATAGAATTCATTCAGTCATGGTGTCAAGTCGCCGCAGAGTGTATGCCGGCCGGCAGTTTGATTGTCGGTGTGGACCTCGCTCCAATCAAGCCCATTCCCCGAGTCATCAGTTTCCAAAGCGATATCACCACGGATAAATGTCGTTCGACCCTCCGATCTCACGTCAAGCATTTGAAAGCAGATACAGTGCTTCACGATGGTGCGCCTAATGTTGGTACCGCATGGGTGCAGGATGCTTTCACCCAAGCCGAATTGGTGTTGCAATCGATGAAATTGGCGACCGAGTTCTTGAGAGAAGGAGGAACCTTTGTCACCAAGGTTTTCCGTTCTAAAGACTACAACCCTCTGCTATGGGTCTTCAAACAGCTCTTCACGTCCGTTGAAGCCACTAAACCCCCGTCATCCCGAAATGTCTCTGCCGAGATCTTCGTCGTTTGCCGTGGCTACAAGGCGCCGAAACGCCTAGACCCTAAATTTTTGGATCCTCGACACGTGTTTGCCGAATTGGCCGATCCAACACCCAACAATGAAGCCAAGGTTTTCGAGCCCGAGAAGAAGAAGCGTAAGAGAGAAGGTTACGAAGAAGGCGATTATACTCAACATAAGGAGATCTCGGTAACGGAATTCATAAATACCACCGATCCGATTGCGATTCTTGGTACTTATCATACGTTAAGTTTTCAGCAATCTCCTGCTGCAGATTTGGCTTTAGCTACCCTTGAAAGACTCGACGAGACTACAGACGAGATTCGAAAATGCTGCGAGGATCTTCGAGTGCTTGGTAAGAAAGAATTTCGAAGCCTGTTGAAATGGCGGCTGAAAGTCCGGGAGAAGTTTGGCCTTGTTGTCAAGAAAAAGAAGACCCAGGAAGAGGGCGAGGAAGTCGCTGAGGTTGCACCTATGGATGAAGAATTGGCTATTCAAGAAGAGCTTCAACGTCTGCGCGACAATGAAAATTCGCAAAGGAAGAAAGAAAGGCGCAAGGAGAATGAGAGGAAACGCAAAGAAATCGTACGAATGCAAATGCATATGATTACGCCTACCGATATTGGAATGGAACAGGATGGTATTGATGGGGTACGTACTATGTTCGCGATGAAAGCTGTAAACCGCCAGAACGCCGCGGACAAGATCGCCGCAGGAAAGATGGTCGAGTTGGAGAGCGAGGAGGAATCGGAAGCGTCCTCTGGCGAGGAAGAAACGGACGATGAAGAGGATCAACTTGAACGAGAACTTGATTCACTATACGAGACGTACCAGGAACAGAAGCAAGACCGCGACTCGAAACTGCGTGCAAAGAAAGCACGCAAGGATTATGAAGCAGAGGAGTGGGAAGGCTTTTCTGGAAGCGATAAAGAGGAGGCGTCTGATGATGAGGATGATGATATCTCTCTTTCATCTACAAAGTTGCCTCAATCGGGCAGTCTGTCAAAGCAGGCGTCTTTGTTCTTTGACCAGGACGTATTTGAAGGTTTAGAGGACATTGACGAGCTTGATGACGAAGACAGTGCGATTGATATGGCAGATCGTCCGGCATGTCAATTCACCAAGGAAGCTGCCACCAAATCAAAGGCTGAGCCATCGACTACTGAAGACCAAGAGGAAGATGGTTGGGGTTCTTCGGATGAGGAAGTAGAGAAGCCAGATGATCCTCGGACAAAGGATGGTCGATTAGGTTTGTCTAATGCTGCTATTGTGGTTCAAAAATGAATGCTAACAATTTACAGATATTGATATCATTACTGCAGAGGCAATGGCTCTTGCTCAACAAATAGCGACAGGTGAAAAGACAGCTCAGGATATGGCAGATGACGGATTCAATAAATTTGCCTTCCGGGATAAAGACGGCCTGCCAGAGTGGTTCTTGGACGACGAGGGAAAACACAGCCGTCCTCACCGACCAGTCACAAAAGCTGCAGCGGCAGCCATCAAAGAGAAGCTACGGGCAATCAACGCCCGACCTATCAAGAAGGTTCGCGAAGCCAAGGCACGAAAGAAGTTCAAGGTTGCCCAGCGACTGGAGAAACTCCGCAAGAAGTCAGCTCTGCTTGCCGAGGATGAGAGTGTTAGCGAGAAGGACAAGGCTCAGGCTATTGCTAAGCTTATGAGCAAGGCGGCCAAGAAGAAGCCCAAGCAGCAAGTCAAGCTGGTTGTTGCCAAGGGTGCTAATAGAGGTATCTCTGGCCGTCCTCGTGGTGTCAAGGGCAAGTATAAGATTGTGGACTCGCGTATGAAGAAGGACATCCGGGCACAGAAAAGGGTGGCCAAGGCGCAGAAGGGGCGTTAAAAGTATAGATTTGCAGATATAGATAGATAAATGGATATGTACATGCCATGGTATCTGTTAAACAGTAGCGTAATACTGAAAAGCCGAGGGCACGGAACCATCTCGAGGGTAGAGCCGCTGATTGGCTGCGGCACTTGCCTACTAGCAAACCAGCAACCATCCCCCGCCGAACCGCCACCGGCCCTGGCCCTGTAACTGTAACTATTTTTCGCATCTCACCCATCATGATTCAGCCGCTTCATCTTTTTCGACAAGTTATGTTTATATTCCCTCTGTACAGTTATTGTGTATCATTTCCACACATTCTCTTTACATCCGCCGTTATCATATTCATAGTATAATTTACCAAATTCTTTCATCCACTCTTCCCACGTGCTCGAGCTGAGATCGGCTCATACGGCGGCGCGTCCGATCTGCGCATATTTTATCATCGACGTTATGGGTTTCTTTGACCACCTGCAAAAAGGCAACGGATTCTCGCTGCAAGCAAAGAAGCCTCAAATCCGCAAAATCGTTACTCAGAAAAAGCCCACTCCCCAGCCACAGTCACGCTCGTCATCTGCCGGTACGACTGATTCTCACCCATCGCCTTCGGTCAGGTCGACGTCGGTTGCGAAGAGTCGAACTTCAAGCACTCCATATCGGAATAGCGAGTTATCGTCGAAGCAGCGTCTTCAAACTACAGTTTCCCGTCGGAACCTCAAGCGGCCGTCGCCGATCCAGCGACTCGAGAGCGATGAGGATGATGACGACGAAAATGATACGGATACCTCGTTTGAGGTTCGCAAGCGTACGAAACTGAGCGATAGCGTCGAACCGGATTTTGCCCGTCGCATAAGATCGGCCGAAGCATTTTCGAAGGATGGGCCTAAGGCCCTCAAGATGGTCCATGCAGCAGATATTATCGCCGCGAAAGCCGTGGGGAAATACAAACCGGCATTTGAAAAGGGCGCCGACAAGGAATTTTCAGAAGTCAGATTACAGTACCCGAGTATTCAGAAAGGCGAACGATATCAACTGGCAGTTCCGAAGGAAAATGACGATTTTAAGCCGCTCGATGATATTGTCCAGGTGGTCGAAATGGTTTCTCAGTACTATATTCCCGAGGATAAGCTTGATGAGTTCAACCACGAGTCTACGGGCATCAAGCGACGGATTCGCCGGGCATTCGCGCACGCCTCCGAAGTCGAGTTTCGAGAAGTGATGTCGGACTACAATCGCGCTGTACAGAAATATGTTTCCGACGGGTCTATTGCGAAGCATTTGGACGAAACACATGCGTTGCAGTTGCCTCTTGTCGAGCGCATATTGACGCAGATTTATTCCCGGACCGTTTCGCCTCGAGTCGACTCGCTACGTCAATATGAGAACGGAACTGATAATGTATATGGAGAACTTTTGCCTCGGTTTATCAGTACTATTTTTAAAGAGACACATTTGAAGTCTGGTCAGGTGTTTGTTGATTTGGGATCTGGAGTTGGTAATGTGGTTCTACAGGCAGCACTCGAGATTGGTTGCGAGAGCTGGGGATGCGAAATGATGCCCAATGCCTGCACGCTGGCCGACTTGCAACAAGCAGAATTCAAGGCGCGATGTCGTCTATGGGGAATCACACCGGGAAAGACTCGCCTTGTCCAGGGCGATTTCCTTACAGAACAAAGCATAATCGAGGTTCTCAAAAGAGCCGACGTCGTACTCATCAACAACCAAGCTTTCACCCCTCAGTTGAACAACGAATTGATCAACCACTTTTTGGATATGAAAGAAGGCTGCAAAATTGTCTCACTCAAATCCTTCGTGCCAGCCGGCCACAAGATTACATCGCGAAACTTGAACTCGCCGATCAATCTTTTGGATGTCAGGCAACTGAATTACTGGTCCGACTCTGTGAGTTGGACGGATGTGGGCGGTACCTATTTCATCGCCAAAAAGGACAGTTCCAGACTCAAAGCATTTGCCGATAGTCAGGGATACTAGGCCCTACATATATTTCTTTCGAGACGAATGTCTTTTTGTATTCTCGTGTTGTGATACCACTTTTTTTTATGCTGGACTCATACGCCGGCCTGTTATTTTACCTAGAAACTTGGAGCTCTTCTGAGCGCTTGGTTTGTCGTATTGATTGGTTTTCATGTTTATATTTTTGGAAACTGTCTTGTACACTAGTTTTAGATCCGCTTTTGAATATATAAATTAGAAGATCTCTTGAAATATGTAAGAATAGTCTAACTATGTATATCACGGTTGGAGGTATGTAGTCATGTCTAGAACTTGGAAGCCTCGTTCATGGCATCCGCCTCTTTGCCCATACGGGCCATCCATCGATCAATCAACTCCTGATTCTCCCGCTGTAGTTTACTGGAACGATCCTCGGCCATATTGAGCTGTAAGTTGAGAGACGCTAGTTCATCTTGGACACTCTGCACAACATTCCATTCAGTAAACCCCAGCATATGTACGAGACGAAGGGTGAAACGAACATCCAATAGCTTAGCCTTCCCACGTAACTCCTCATCGCGGTCTTTCAACCGAAGCGTCGAGTGTGTCCGCTCCCCTTCTAATGACGCTATTCTTCTCGAATCCTGCTGCGTCTTGGATCTCAATTTATCCAACTCCGCCGTCGTGCGGGTTAGTTGTTCCTGAAGCTCAGAGCGCGATCGCTGGGCGGTGGCTAGGTCTGCCCTTGCTGCTAGAAGGACACTTTGAGACGCGGCGCCGGCACCGGTGCTGTTGTTTTGTGTTTGTTGTTTCTGTTGTTGCTGTTGCTGGGAAGGAGTGGAGGTGTTATTCGGGGATGCGGGGTTGCCTGCTCCATCCGGAGATTGTTGAGGTTGTTGCCTGTTGACGAGTGAAGCGTTGGCCGCTGTGCGGTCGGCGAGTCGAGTGTCTATTGGAAATGATCATTATTATGGTTGTCTTGAATGACGGGCGTGGGCTTTCGTACAAGCATCGTAGAGGCTACTGTTTGCTTGCTCTCGTTCGTCACGAGCCACTAGACTCGCGTAATAGTCCTCTCGCCAGTTGGCCATAGCTAATTTGTTAGCCCCGACATGACGGACCTTCTCAGATATACATCCTGCAAGCCAGCTGGTTATGGGAACATGAAAACAGAGACAAGAGACAAAGACATCTCTTTCATAAAGTCGGACGGATTTGTTTAGGCGGCAGGCGGCGGGGTCCCTGCCTAGTCTGCTCCGGGCAAGTACCTTAATCTATGACCAAACGCTCTGATTGGCTCTCAACCTGTTACCACCGCATCCACCGCCCTCGTGCTATCAACGTCACGAGGCTCGCTTCCAAGTCTCATCTATCTTACTTCAGCACTCACCTTGCTCTGGATTTCCTGTGAAATTGTTGCATTCATTCCCTCTAACTTTTTTTCAAGAGCAACCGCATATAATCACTGCAGCTATGGCGTCACGAAAGAAGGTCCTGTTGAAGGTACGGAACTGTCGTCGCAGCATTGTTTCGTTTGCATTCGAGCAAGTTTTGTTCTATTGTTGCTGCTGCTGACAGTTCTGGGCTAGGTTATTATCCTTGGAGACAGCGGTGTCGGAAAGACCAGTTTGATGAACCAATATGTGCGTATTATTGAACGGAAACGGAACGGTCTTTCGTCTTATCAGCATACTCATTGATATCTGCGGACTACAGGTCAACAAGAAATTCAGCGCTAGTTACAAGGCAACAATCGGAGCCGACTTTCTCACAAAGGAGGTGCTTGTGGATGATCGATTGGTGACGATGCAGGCATGTTACAGCCTCTCATGATTTGTTCGAGATGGAACGGTATTACTGACTGAGCTTCTTGTAATAGCTCTGGGATACGGCCGGTCAAGAGCGCTTCCAGTCCCTCGGTGTCGCATTCTATCGCGGAGCAGATTGCTGTGTTCTAGTATACGACGTCAACAACTCCAAGAGTTTCGAAGCCCTCGACAGCTGGCGAGACGAGTTCCTTATCCAAGCTAGCCCCCGAGACCCTGAGAGCTTTCCATTTGTGAGTGTAGCCAGAATATACCGGGCCAAGGGTTGAATGCTGACGTCGCAGGTTGTGATTGGTAATAAAATCGATGTGGAAGAGAACAAGAGGATGATATCATCGAAGCGAGCCATGACATTCTGCCAATCCAAAGGAAACCTTCCGTATTTTGAGACCAGTGCCAAGGAAGCACTCAACGTCGAGCAGGCATTTGAGGGTAAGCCGATGGAATGTGAGGAATGCGCCTAGAACTGAACTAACGCGTTTTGTTCCTCAGTGATCGCTCGTAGCGCGCTTGCGCAAGAGGAATCGGAAGAGTATGGCGGGGGAGATTTCGGCGACCCAATCAACATTCGACTCGACAGTGATCGTGACGGCTGCGCTTGCTAGAGTGTGGAAGTGCTTTGAAAATGAAATATACATCCGTCGTCGCATAATAGCACAGCACCGTGCTGTCTACCGGAATCCATCTACAACCTTGGCGTTGTGAGCTTCGTTGCTCGTAGACCTCGTCTATCGCCCTTGTCACCTGTATCCAATTTCCATCAGAGGACAACAGACGACATCCATCTTCACGATTCAGTTTTATTCCATTGTGGCTATCTATTCTGCGTGTGACATGCTTATTGTTTGTGTACTCAACTCGCAATTTTCGTTTGTCTGTCTGATGTTTTGCGTGTTTTGGTTCAAGACTTGCTTCTCTATTTCGTGTCTTCATCTTCAGGAGTCTGGGATATTCCCCGTTTTCATGTACCCTACTTCTGCTCCATATATTGCTATACTCGAATACATAATACTATCTCAATCGAGTATAGTGTTCGCTCAAAGATCCACGGCAAGAATAATACGTGATTACAGTACTGCAAGGGACTACTACACGGAGTATAATACCTCCGCATGTAGCAGGAATGTATCATCCAATGTACTCCGTACCGTACTACCTTGCCTGCAGCCTAAAGGACTGAGTCATGCCGTCCGATGTTATCATCCCAGCTAAACCCAGATCGGCCTAGCGGAGTACATGGCCGAATGATAACGACGGGACAGCGCACTCACCTCAGACTCTGGCAAGAACTTCCCCCATCATGGCCTTTGGACAGTGAACACCAACCTCTTTTTCTTCCGAGCTCCTGTTGAACGGGATAGGACGGTTTCCTGTATCGTCTTTATTCCTTCGTGTGGACGACTACGACGAAGGCGGACCCGGTTGTCCTGTCGCCTTTACTCGATCTACGGCAGAGCTTCGATTTCGACTGATGTCTATGTCTTCCATGGGAACGACTGGATAAGAGAGTTTGTTGGTGACCCGTCAGGCACGGTGATCATAAGAGCGAGAGAATTTCTCGGATATCAGGCCGGAAAGTGAAAAAGAGCCCTTCATCATACAAAATGGACTCCACGGATAGCCGGGAATATGTCGTCGAGCAACAGACAAAAACTCCCCGTAAATGGGGTATGGCTCGACATACAATGGGGATTATATTGTTGATGTGTGTGGTATTTTTGTGGACAGCGTCGAATTTTCTGGCCAGCGTACGTTCCTCACGATAGACTCTGGTGAGGACGAATGATAGACTGACGGGTGAGAATAGAACATCCTCGCAGACGACAGCTACTCCCACCCATTCTTCATCACATACATTAACACATCATTCTTCGTGGTATTCCTCATATACGTGATTGCGCGACGAGTATTCCGCATGTGGCGCAGGGGCAAATTGTCGCAAGTAACCTCGTTGAAATCGTTCTTTACATATCTCGATTTACATGGAATGAAAGAGCCGCCTTCTTATACACAGGAGACGGGGACACCGCTCGATGAAGACGAGGATTTTGGCGCAGATGAAGCGGAAAACCAACGAGAGCGATTGTTGAATAGTTACGCGCCGGATTCCGGATTAGTGCCCCCGTCACCTACTTCCTCGACTTTGAACGCAACAAAATCGTCAGCCGGGAAATTGGGACTAGGTCAAACAGCCCGCTTGGCTGCACAGTTTTGTATGCTATGGTTTCTGGCAAACTATTTCGCCATTGCATGTCTGCAATTCACGACCGTGGGCAGCACGACGATTCTGACATCGACCAGCGGGGTGTGGACATTGATTTTCGGCGCTCTGATTCGTGTCGAGCGATTCACCCTCCGCAAGGCGCTGGGTGTATTGGCTTCGCTGATTGGAGTCATTCTCATTTCGCGTGTCGATTTGTCGTCTTCATCACCGACCACGCCAGATGATACTGTTACACCCTCCGATGGCGGTAATGATCCTTACTCAAGTAAAACACCCGCCGAAATTGCCCTGGGCGATGCAATGGCCGCTCTAAGCGCGATTGTGTATGGCATCTACACGATCGTTATGAAGAAGCAAGTCGGCGATGAATCGCGCGTCAATATGCAACTCTTTTTTGGGTTGGTGGGACTGTTTAATGTGTTTCTGCTCTGGCCTGGATTTATCCTGCTGCATGTACTGGATATTGAGAGGTTCTCACTGCCGACTGAGAATCGGATTTGGGTTATTATCCTTGTACGCTCCCTCTCCCCCCACGGTTTCACCCCTTCCTACGTTCTTGTCTAACGGTGTATAGATCAACTCAGTCTCCTCTCTCATATCAGATATATGCTGGGCCTACGCAATGCTCCTCACCACCCCGCTGGTAGTCACAGTCGGCCTGAGTCTGACCATTCCATTGTCTCTTGTCGGTCAAATCATCCTGCAGGGCCAGTATGCAGGCGTGTTGTACTGGATCGGTGCGACGATTGTGTTTGCCTCGTTTCTGATTGTGAATCAGGAAAGTAAGGAGGATGAAGAGATTGAGCAGCAGCAGCATCAGGAGGATCTCGTTGACTCTGTAGTTCTATCGAGAGAAGGGTTCGCGAGTGAGGAATGAGTAAATATATTATGCATATCATTACACAGTGTATAGAACATCTAAAGACATATAGGTATATAGAAAGGAATATTTGAATTAAAGACAACAAGTTTAACTATCAATACTTAGGTACACAGATGGATATCATAATTCAGACCCCCCACTCCAATAAACCCTATCGCCGATCGCCAGAGCAAAACATAAAATAGACGATGAAGAAAGGAAAAAAGAAAAGAAAAGAAAAAAAAAAAACGAATAATCACCTCAAAGGCTGGAACGGTTCAGGCGTTGCAATGATTGTCGGCGCCGGAACAGCAGCAGCAGTAGTAGAAGGTACAGTACCAGTCTGGCTACTAGTACTAACCTTCCTACTCTCCATCGCCTTCTTTCTTCCAACTACAATACTCTTCAACGCGCCTAACCATTTTGCCAAGGACTCTTCGTCTGGCGCACAGAAGCGGTAGATGGGTCTGTCTTCGGTTATGATTTGGAGACAGAAGTTTTTGGAGCGTGAGATGGGGTCTATTTCGGCGGCGTTGATGACTTGGGACATGGGGATGATGCGGATTGCGCAGTATTCCTGCAAAATCAGTTAGTATGGCTGTTGGGCTCTAGGAAGGACAAAGGGGCGTACCCGTTCATCTTTGTATAGTGCTAGGCTGACTGGTCGAAGGACGACCCAGAGTTTCTTCCACTGTCGAACGCCTCGCTTGCTATGTAGGCATTGTAGCCAGCCATGACATATGACTCGGTCAGGATCTCCTAAAGCTCCCGACGCAGTAGGTTCGCGAGCTAGAGAAGGACGTTTGGCTTGTTGGTCGCCAGAATCTTCTCTTTTAGGAATCTTTTGCGGTTGCGATGGTCGTGAGCTACCCCCAGGTCCATCTGACAGATCCGAATATTCGGTCATCTCATTGCCGGAATAATCTTGCGCAAATGGTAGACTCTTTCCGCGATGCCCCAAGGACAACGTCCGCATGAGCTCCGGCGAGCTAGACAAGATTGTATGATCGGTTTCGCCAATATCCGAATATTCACTCGCTATGATTCCAGCGTGCTCTTCACCTTCACTAGTATAACCTGCGGGCACTGCCGTGTGCTTGGTTGATTTCGACTGCGCGACTATAGCTTCCTCTTCCTCGTCGACATGCACCTCGGCGCGGATCCGATCCATCCATCCCTTGGCATCCTGCTCGGAAATCGACTGAAAGCGATAGTTTTGTGACGGCGAAAAAATGCCCCAGACATGTTCGCGGTGCGATCGCGCGGAGTGGATTGGGGCGACGGCAGCGACGTCGGAGAGTGTGATGGACAATAACAGTCTGGCTTCGTCTTCATCTTTGTAGACAGATAGTAAATTCGGGCGCAGGACCAAGTAGCATGGCTTCCAGGAAGCTTTGAATGCCTATTTTGTATAATCAGCATTGAAATTGGAGCGTAGATCTCCTGTTGACACTCACATGTCTACTCTTGATCTTCCCCAAAACTTTCCCCCGCTTCAAGACGCGATCGAACTCAAAACTTCCGTACTCATTGACCGGTGAGAACGTGTCGAGATTCAAATGACCCGTTCGAAAACTTGCTGACGACTGCGAGGGGCCGGCGACACTCATTGGCCCTATTTTCGACGGAGGCACATCGATTGGTCTTGTTTCGGAATTGACTGCCGTTTGCGACGAGGGCACGACGGAGAGGCTTTGCGCCATGTTGTTGTATAGCAATTTAAGGGACACGCAGGGAAAACACAGATGAGGGACAGGTCGGATTGGTTATAGTCATCAGTGGGAAGAAGTTCTTGACCCCCTCACAGAAATGAGGGTATATGAACGGGGGTTTCGCGGTTAACTAACGATCCACGGAACGGGCAAGCTATATCACAACGATGTAATGGTCGACCAGAGAAGAAAGCAAATTGCTTGACCAGAATCCAGAAGGTGAGCGATCCGATCGGCGCTCGAACCCAAGGTCCCAAGGTTTTCGCGTGGAGCAGCGAAAAGGGGTTCTAACTTCTGGGGAACTTTTTCTGGCCGAGAGAGAGTGGAAGGGTTTATCTTATCGTTTTGGCAGCGGCGGTCCGTGACGTCGAGCTCCCGCGGCAAGCGGCGATACATGTATCTATGTATTTGACTATTTGACTAGGTAACTCGATATCAAACAAGCCACCAGACAGAAATATTAGACGAGAATAAATGATTAGATGGCAGCTGCTGAAGTTTGAACTGTTGAGCAAAGTGGCGATGCTCTTGCAGGTGAAACTCGAGCTTTGATTGACTGAAGCATGCTGAGAGGACAGAACAGCCACATCGGGTTATGTAAGCGTGATCTGCGCATAGTGATCTTTATCGACTGACTCTGTAGTGGTTGAATGTTGGGGAGCACTGCCTCGCTGTGGCTACAGAGTGTCTTTACTCTTGATTGCTTCATCTATCTCATCATCATGATCATCGATCATCAAATGTCCTCTTGAGTGTCCGTGATACCATTATACGGAGTAACTATAGAGTAAGCACTTGCAGACGGGCTGCGGCCCACCGAAAAGTGGGCAGATGCCGCATGGACTGATCCAGGCCGATGCGTTGATTTGCACCCCTTGGCAAGTACCAGCTCGAGAATAGTGTTGCTGTCAAGATCGAGAGAACAGGAGTATAGCATACGTATAGAAATCTCAAATACTTACCCGCGATTAGAAGTCGACCCGTATATATGATACGCAGTAGAAGAGAATATCAAAGCGAAAAGCCATGCAAAACAAGATTCTACCATGACGCCGTTTAATATAACCTCAACCTATAAGATGACGAGTAACTGTTTGACCTTCAATCAAGGTTCCCACTGAAATTCTGGCACTTGACGCTGCTAGTAACCTAGTGTACGGGGAGTTAGCGACACAGAAGACACTGCTCCAATATCTGCCAGCGGACTAGAGAATGCGTAGTCCCTATTCTACTCGTACTCGCCAAGTATGATATTGACAGGGAAGCCAGAAGCAATAAACGCCACTCCGAACAGGGTCAACTACGGCTGTATCGAGAAAAAATGTACCAGACCGTACTACAGAGTATTCAATCGAGCCCGTCATGTAAGCAACCGAACGGAACGCGTAACGGCTGTAACAGCGTAACGTAATGTACCCCTTTGGTCTTGGCGGGCGCCCTTCTGCCAGCCCTTACCGCGCCAATTGAGTTGCGTCCTCTGCCAATGCGATAGTCAGTCCTTTTCGGCCACTGCCAACTTTACTTTCTCTCTATCACCACCATCCGCCCTTCCTTCGTTGTCTCGCCATCACACCACATCCTCTCCCGCGGATGACCTCTTCGACTGCACTGCTCCGGTCGCCTTCGACTATTTCTTGATATCCTCTTGCCAGCGCGAAGCTTGGCCGATCGCCGTGAGCTTCTTCCTTGTGGTCGGCCTCGCAGGGTCGTTGGGGAGATAACGGAGGTCTGTCCTCCAGCCGCTCGTTACGGATCCAGCTTTTCCAGGATTTTTCTTGACGAACTTTATGATTATATCGAGTCTTAGTTACAAGAGAAGGAAAGAGCAATTGACCGTGTCAACTACCCGACGTTCCTACCTACCAAGCAGAGAGATCTTCCTTGGACAATATCTACGAAACAAATTATCTCAATCCTCCGTTGACTGATCGTCTCTCTCATCAGTCCTTGGGGCTGAATAGCCGCCATGAATATCGTCCGACGCATTGTCAAGCGCCTGCCATCTGCGCCGGCGCTCGCATCTCTAGAAGATGTATCACGTGAGAAGGGTACCAGATTATCGCCCCTGGCTTTTCTTCGAAGACGAATCCGATTACGAGGCAATTCGAGCGTTTCGATACCACTAGGTGTTGTGTTAATATTTCCTTGTGTTATTATTGTTTTAATTGTGACTATTTTCGCAAGACATCCGTCGTCTTCGGGTGTGCTCGTCCCAGCTGGGTCGCCTCCGTCTATCAGGTTCGTTGGCACCCTCCCCAACAGACTGCTCCATATGAGACTTACTGACGATATTTCAACAGACGAATTAGCGAGGAACATGACAAGGTCTTTGCGACGGGATGTTTACCTATCGACGAAGAGGCAATTGCGGCCGCCCCTCGAGCCAATGCCGCATTCGTCGTCCTCGCACGTAACAAAGAACTCGAGGGCGTCATTCAGTCTATCAAGTCAATTGAACGTCATTTCAACAGATGGTGGCATTATCCGTACGTCTTTTTGAATGACGGAGATTTTGACAAGGAGTTCAAAGACACCATTCAAAATTATACTAGCGCTCCCGTTGAGTTTGGAAAGATCGATGATAGCATGTGGGGGTACCCTGACTGGGTAGACCATGAAGTCGCCAAGGAGGGAATCAGGAAACAGGGAGATGCTGCTATTATGTATGGTGGTATGGAAAGTTATCATCATATGTGCAGGTTTTACTCAGGGTATGTCGCTCCTTGAGAATCTATAATCAAATTGCTAATCGGATTGCAGATTCTTCTACAAGCACCCCTTACTGTTGAAATATGAGTGGTACTGGCGGTTGGAGCCTGAGATCAAGTACTTCTGTGACATTACATAGTGAGTGGACTGCTTGTTGAATCTAATTCCACTACTAACCCGTGATCAGTGACCCTTTCCTGAAAATGGCAGAGGCCAATAAAACGTACGGTTTCACAATTGCTGTCAAGGAGCTCCGAGAGACTGTACCGAATATTTTCCGTTACGCATCGGCGTACAAACGTGTCAACGGTTTAGAATCGAAAGGTCTTTGGGAGATGTTCGTTGAGAAACCTCCACAAGATGAAGAGAAAGACGATGCAAAGAAAGAAGCCATTCCTGAAGAACTCGAAGACATCAAACCCCCAGAGATTGACAAAGAGACTATGGAGGGCGAAAAGTACAACATGTGTCACTTTTGGAGTAATTTCGAGATTGCTCGATTAGACTTCTTCCGCAGCAAAGAGTATGAAGATTTCTTTGAAATGATGGACCACAGTGGAGGTTTCTGGATGGAACGGGTACGTTTCTTTGTCTGACTTGTTTATGGCAAATCCTAATTGACTACAGTGGGGTGATGCGCCAATTCATTCTTTGGCCGCTGGTGCACTACTTGCACCTCGCGATATCCACTACTTCCGAGACTTCGGCTACCGTCACACGACGATTCAGCACTGTCCAGCGAACGCACCAGCTCGGCAGTTACCTCGTATTCCGTTCCTGGAAAAGACGACTGAAGACGAAAAGAAACGGATTGAAGAAGATGACTACTGGGCCACACCCGATCCCGTCAAAGAAAACGGAGTAGGCTGCCGATGCAGATGCGATACAGACATTGTCGACGTCGAAGGGAAACAAGGAAGCTGCCTGGCAGAATGGGTTGAGGTTGCAGGCGGCTGGGCCTCTCCTTGAGTGTAGTCCCTTTTCCTTTCTCCTTTTCATGTATAGACCAACCCGTCATTCACACGTGACACGTTATTATACACCAACACATTAATTGGACATTGAGCATCGCTTGGGTCTTGCAGTAGGAGTTTTGTTTTCTTGTTTCAGGCATACATCAGCCTCCGATCATGTCCAACTGTCTGTTTCGATTCTGCAATTTCGTTCTTCTTTTTAACTATAATATGGTTTATGTCTTTTCTTGTCTTGATTCAGTTTGATGTGGAACACGTACAGACGGCGTTGGGGGGATGATATCAGGAAGCTTCCGGTATGAACGGGGCTTATTATGTGAGACTACTATACTATCATACTATCATATATGCGTATACTATATTGAATTGAATTATCCATGATTCATCTCATGTGTTTAGCGCTTGGAGTCTGGTAAGGTCACCTAGTCGGTCCCGTAGCCCTGATCTCATCGAACGCCGCTGCATCACATCAACTCCTGAAGAATCCGTCTGTATGACTTATATCTACCGCTGCATATCTAGCTATGTACATCCTAACAACATCTGGGAGAGTAAGCTCAAATTCACCCTCCTACGGTGGAGAGAGAGATCACCACCACGTCCCATTCCCCGGCCCAAAATACCCTTGCTCTGGAATATCCAACCAAGCTACACCCTGTCCATCAGCCGTATTCACATACACATTATTACCCCACCAATCCGGAAACACGCCCCCCGGGTACGAGACGCAAAAGAAGATGATGATACCGCTGATGGCGATTCCCGTGTCGAGAGCGGCGGCCAGCACGTAGTTGTATTTGGTCCACCAGGCGAAGAATTTGTTTTTGATCCAGTGGTTGAATATGAAGTTGACGATTGCCCAGCTGGAGTAGTTTATTCCGGTTGCTGCACCAATATCAATCAGCATCTAAGAAGATTGAAGGGGAGGTGAGTACGTTAAGAGGGGGAGGGTTACCAGGAGGCACGTTATAAGTCCCAACCCAAAACAACGGCCAATTCACTTTCTTCCAATAATCCTTCTTCGTATACTTCCACAACGCCCAGGTAATAATCGGCGTGATGGCGCCGATCCAGAAGAAATGGTTCAAGGAGGAATAGATCTTGCCGGCAGAGTACAATCGGCCGGGTCCTACCAATCCCCAGATCACGCTGCTGCTATACACGGTTCGGCCATTGGGGCAGGTGAAATCATCTGATTGATCGAGACTGCAGATATCGCTGATGTTTCCTAACATCCACAGCGTGACTCCGACCTGGGTCAGGGCGCCGAGGACCGTAGCGAAGCCCTGCGCAAAGAAGAGTGTTCGTGGTGGGACTTTCATGTAATGGCCCAATTTCATATCCATGGCGAAATAGACCCCCTGACCCACGACATCCGTCGACAAGATCTTGAAACACATGTTCGCCAACGGCTTGCCGGAGAACATGTAACCACCGATAAACTCGCTGAGGACATTGAGCTGATTAGCGTCTACATTCGTGATGCCCTGGATCAGACCGCAAGGAATCATGTAAATTGCCGGGATGATAAAAGCGAGAAAAACGCCGTAGACGGGTAGTTGGGTATCGTATACTTCGACCATGGCGATTGCCATGGCCATTATAATGACAATGATACTCGCGTACCAGTACCAGGGTGTCTTTTTGTAGACTTTCATGAGTCGGGCGTGGATGTCGAGTCTTGTGGTTCCCCGGAACGCGGCCACGAGATCGTTCCAGTGCCATACATAGGTGTGCGTGAGCACAGCCGTGAGTGAAGCGAATGAAAGACCGTACACAAAGGCATACGTCACGGGTAGATAAGGGGGTGAATACTCCCTATACGCCTCCACGTCAAGCGAATAATCCGCACCAACGACACGGGTCGTATTATACTCATTCCCATACCGATCGTAGACATCAGCCGTCATCAATGGCAGATAAGCAGTGAACCACGTATTCGTATAATACAGTATGGGGGCAATGAGCCAGAAGCAAATCGCGAAGCCTGCAAAGACGTTCACGGCTGCCCACGAGGGGGACAAGAGCGGGTTGGTGTTGTAGGCGATTTGACTCCAGTCAAAGGTAATAGGGCTCAGGCCCAGGCCAGTTTGCATGCCGAAGAGGTGGTTGACGACTTTGTTGTTGGGGGCTATCCAGCAGACCCAGGTGAAGTAGCTGAGGGCTGTGAAGATGAGGCCTGGGAACCAGTACCTTCAACCATCCATATTAACAGTGTATATCATATTTACGGGTCGGAAGTGATACCTACCAAACGAAAGCCCCAACCATCACATATAGAAAGAACCGAAGACGAGAGACCTTCCATTTCCCGACCGCCACATTGACCCTTGAATGCAAACTCTCCAAAAGAGCACAATTAGACAACGTTCCAGGCCATATAATACTAGCAGGCTCAACAATCCACGGCGCCGAAAGACCCGCAACTCCAAAGCCCAGTAACTGCGCACAAAGCACAACCAGAACCTGAAACCCAGTCTTGAGACCGAAATTATAGAAATTCGCAGACGCCGCTTGGATGATGTTTGTAGCGTCAGCACTGAAATAACCGAATGAGACGTTGCTCATGATGACAATCACGGTGTGTTCTTTAACGTTAAACTTGTCGTCGGGGTTGATACTCCATTTCCCCAATGGACCGAAGTTAAGAGTCCAGTCAGGCAGGACTTTTGCGAGAAAGACGCCGCAGGGGAAAGCGAGGAGTTCAGCGACCAGGGCTACGATGTGCACGGATGGATAACGCAGGGAGAAGAACTGGTTAATCCCGGAGCCGATGATTGTGAAGATAATACCAAGCAACCACATTCGTAGCGTGTTGACGGGCATATCGGGGTCGTCGACTTCGGGAACCACGGCTCTCACTTTGCTGCATTAGCTACCTATCTTGAAGTCTTAAGTAAAAATGGTATAAATGATTACCCTCTGCGAATGGAGAGCGATGCGATTCATACGAATATTCGACATTATCGTCTTCTAAGACCGTCGCAAGGTCGACCTCGAGATCGGCGAGAGGCTCATGGTTCTGGCCTATCTCCGCGTCGTCCAAGACGGCGGTTTTGGAGTCTAGTTGAGCTTCTTTGCTTGGGAGTGTCTCCATTTCGGCCTCATTCAATGGTATGACCTCGAAAAATGGGGAGGTGTTTTGAGGGAAAATATGGGTGTATAGGCTTTATAACATCTACATGCTATTACCTACCTCGGTACGCTACGAGCAATTGCTTATCTGTTTATCAACCCCATCTATATAAACTAATAAACTAATAACTAGTAACTGCAACGTCAAGCTTAAAATGTTCGTTATCTCGTCGAAAAATGGGGATAGTTTGATCACTATACCAAAACCGGCAGGTCCATCGCACAGTTACACTCGCAACTGGCAATCAAATCAAATTGCTTTACTATCTAAGACAAAGAGACGTCTCCGCACAGATAAGCAATCATGGTGCTTAGCTGACCCTTGGTCCACTATTTTGCAGATCTAGCGTTGTTTATATTGCGTCTAGAGTATGGTTGTGGGGTGGCTGTTATCTCGAGTCTTGCATTTAGCCCTAACTCGGCTCGACGGCTTAATGGCTTCCAGATTAATGTCACCTCCAACAATGAGAATCACATCTACGAGCGAATATCGTCAACATCCAGCATTAATTGAATTGATTTAAGTTTTCAATCTACTATAATCTTATTTTGCTCCAGGGGGATTCCTTGACGTTCAATGTTGGCTGCAAGTAACTAAGCTCACTTTATTAGATATTTCCGTACTAGGAAATAATTCAGCCCGCCGCCCGATATACGTATAGTAGAGCCAGGCCACTCAATTAGTCTTAGAGTAAGTATACCTCCAACTTCATTCACTTGATAATAACTATCTAGGTGCATACCTAGGTAAACAGCTTATAACAGTTCACGACTAACGTCGTCTGAATTCCAGCATTGGCCCTTCCTTTTCCGACGCAAATACATCATACAACTGATACTCATCTTCTCTCCTCCGCAGAGGCTCCTTATCACCAGGATCACCGCCACCAATCTTAGCCAGACTGAATGAGTGAGAAGGAATCCGAAAATCGGCAGACCACAGCAACCTCGCAATAGCGAGATTGATCTCCAAATATGCCAGATTGATACCCGCGCAGTTCCTAACGCCGTACGAAAAAGCGAAGAAAGCTGTTTTTGGGTCTGCTGCCAAGGAACTATCGTGGTCAAGCCATCGTTCTGGTTGATAGGCAAAGGGGTTGGGATAGTACTTCTCATTGTGATGTAGAGCATATGCTTGACAAGCAGCTTCGTATCCTTCGGGCACATAGACACCGCAGACCATGGCGCCGCCGGGGCCTGCTTCGCGATATAAAGGTGCTATTACGGGGGTAGATATACGTAGAGCCTCGTCGATACAAGCGCGCAGATACGTGCATGCATTGAGTCTTGGTCCTGCACAAATATGTTCCGTTGATGAAAACCGTGACCTGATTTCTGCAACGAGTCGGTCATATGTGGACGGATTTCGAGATAAGTACCAAAGCGTGGCCGATATAGCTGTTGCGGTAGTATCGCCTCCGGCACTGATGAGAGTAAACGCCTCGGCGCCAATCTCCTGCGGAGAGAGTTTCTCGCATGTATCTGGATCTGTAGCATTGATAATAGTGGACATCATATCTCGCCGTTTGGATTCATTCGAAGGAGCAGCCATTTCAGATTTGATGCGTTCCATGACCCAGCCTCGAAGCATACCGGCCCATTGGGCTCGTTTGTCGTCTGCATTTTTCAATATCCACGTCCCTAGGTCGAGCCATTGGCCCGATTTCCCTGCTCGAAAGGCTTGGGGCATTTGGATGGCCATTGCCATCCGTTGACCGGTTGAAATTAGCATTGGTCTGTATTGTCTGTTGTCGGGTTTGGTGAGGACATCGGTGGATTTGCCGAACACGAGGTCTGTAATGATATCTAGGGCTAGGTAGCTTGCTACTGCTCATCAGCGGATAATCCTTTGCCTGGGTTCAAGCTTACCATGAATCGATACATCCTTAGCAGAACTCCAACCTTCATTTTCATTCCGAACATCATCATCATCATCACCACCACCAAATAGCCCCTCGACAAACAGATCAACATGCCTCAAAACACAATCCTCACTCGCCCTCAACGCCGCCTCCGAAAACCCCTGCGCTACAAGCCTCCTCTTCCTACGATGCATCTGTTTATCCGTAACATTAAACACACTTTCCACCGGATTAAATCTCATCACTTCATACGCCTTCCCCTTTGCGAAGTTTGCATCGTAGCCATATATTTCTTTCATGCCGTGGACGTCATTGACGAGGATCCGGCTTGGTCCATAGCGCACGACGGGGCCATAGGTGAGATGGAGACGGTAGATGGCGAGATGGGTGTCCTGGCGCCAGGCGTGGTAGAGGCCGTAGGCGCCGGTGAGCTTTGCGAAGAATGGGCCGGGGATATGGGCGAAGGGATGGAAAAAGAGTCGATATATAGATGTTGTTGCGATGTAGACAAAACTGGTGGAACAAATCAGAAGTAGTAGTCTCAGGGGGTCAACAGACTGTATATTGCTGACGATGAGGGCGATGAAGTCATCATCCATTTTGACGTTCATATGGTTTTCAAGATTTAGAGCGAAGCAGAGGAAAGCTTCATTCGTGTATAGAATATGTCGGGGAAAAGTTAATATGAAATTGACTTCGCAAAGGCGGGGTTAGGTAAGGTTAATATATCTATAGGTGACCCATGTCATTAATGTAGCCGTTAAGGGTCCATGGACAAAATGGTAAAAGTTCATAACCAAGATATAGAAAGAGTAACCCAAAGCCTGCTATTGTGAGAGAAAGGCAAGTATACACCAAACACCAAACATGCAATGCGAATATCATGACCATAAAAATACCATAACCAGGGTATAAATCCAATGCGCCTGAATCGTGATTATCGACTCTATATATGCCCTCTGAAACCTTTTTCCTTTGCTAAAAAACCGAACTTTTCTTCTTACTCAATCGATTCGATTCGCCATCTGATGGCTTCAAAAAACCGAAAATGCTTCTCCGCTCCTTCAATCGCGGAATCTCTGGGGTGGAAGCTGTTGGGCGTGGTTGTGCGACTCCGAGATATGACATTGAAGACTGAGGTCGTATATGAGGTTGAGATGGGCGCAAACTGATAGAAGACTGATGTCCCGCCGATGACTGCATGTATGGACCTGGTCGTGGTGGCTGCTGTGGTGGAGCAGGCATATAATGCGAGTATCGAGCCTGGTGAGCGGAACTATCATGAGAAGATACCCTAATAGCCGGACCAGCGGAGTGATGATGAGCATGGTTTGGCTGATTTGGTCTTTGCTGACGACTTTTCTGATCTTCTTTTCCATACATTTTCTTCAATCGTTCGGTTTCTTTGTCGACTTCTGCTTGTTTCTTCCGTTGCGCTTTCTGCTCGGCTTCGAGTAGTTTCCTCGTTCTGCGTTCCTCTTCCTCGGCTTTTCGACGTCGTTCTCTTCTCGCGATGTCCTCTTGCTGTTTGGTTCGGGCGTTTTCGGCATCAATCTCCCACTTCGTCCGGGGGTCTAGATTCTGTTGCGTTTGCGGTGGCCTGGTGTCGCGGAGTGGTACCGTGGTAGTGGGCTGCCTGGGTGGAATGCTGTTTGCACTTGCGGGTGCAGCAGGTTTTCTGGCATGATTGCTTGGAATGGTAGGTGCCTCTGCCGTCGCCGAATTCGTCCTCGACGAGGTAGGCGAACCGACGACATTGAATGCATCTTTCAGCGGAGCGAAAAACACATCTCGGATAACGGCAGCACCCAACATCAACACAACCTCTAGACCTTTGAAATCTTCCATCTCTACTCGGTATAAATTCGGCTCATAAAGAGTGATTTCCCGTAGTCCCTTGAGTATGGAGATAGTAATGTCCGGCTCCTTGCTCTTCTTTCGACCGTCGGGAGTCGTCGTCTTGCCTGACAAGTAGCACGCAAAATCCTTGGACAGCGATCCATCCTTTCTCCACACGAATCTGAGCTTGGGCGTCACGTCTGATGCGGCCGGGCCGGATTGTACCTGGTCGAGGGTAGAATTCGAGGGTTGTTTGAAAGACTGTTGAGGCATTTCAAACTCCCACGAAGGCTGCGAATTCCACGTCTTGGGCTTATGACGTACTATGACTCTTTGGTCCGGATTGTACAGATGAACGGTGAACTGCGGTGGCATGATCGGCTCCGGTGGAGGAGGTACGCCTCCATTCTGGCGAATCGCTTCTGCGGACAGAGTTGGTTGTGTCCATTCTGGGATTATGAGGACTTCTCCGTATAGGATATCCGGGATATAAGGGTCGTAGAGGGCAACAGCGTAGCGGTTTCGTGAGGAGGGCTCGGAGGGATCGAGGCGGCGCAATGTGTAAGCCGGTTCGGGTTCGTTACCGTGTTGGGTGAATAGGACGTGATTGGATTGTTTCTTCTTATCGTTACTTAAGTAGAAGGCTGTTTCTGTTGTTAGCTTTTCATGGATGTTCTTTGAAAGGCTGGCAGAAAGCGATGGTGACGTAGACGTACTGGGAAGATTTTCGTCCAACATGATGAACGAGTTGAAATCATGGATATGTCTTGTTGATAAGTCCAGGAAATTGATTAATCAATCATCCGGAAGCTTGAATGCATATGATTGAGTGTTGAATGACATTGAGTAGATATATGTACAGAGAGTGAATGTGGAGTGAGCCTTGGCTGACCCTTAAACTCGGACTCTTTTAGTGGAGTTCTTTAGGCGCCATCGTTCTTCAGACTCCGCCACGACCCCGATCCACCCTATTTTTAGTTGTTCAATAGATTTACGTGCAAGGTTATTGGACTGGATATATCTAGCGAAGGAACCAATCCCTGAAGATCAGTTGATCGTTAATCTACGTACCTACGTACTACTCCGTACTAAATACGTAGTTTGTCTCGGCTTTCTTTCAATTGTGATTGCTGCAAGTCTTGTAGATTTCATCAATATGCTAACCCTAATTGCACGTGATCAATATGCACCCGAACAACGAGATGTCTTTTCCTTCGTCCTAAACATTGAATTGAATTTGCATAAATTACAGAGTGATGAATCTGAAACGTACTCCTTCCTAACAGGGTACGAGCGTGTTGAATGGGGCTATGGTGGATCATTGTTCTAAATCAGGCATGCAAATGCTGTTGCCTTCAGAAAACGTCCTTATTTGTGAACGTGTAACACCGGGATAGAATCGGCAATGTGTAACGTGTACAACTGAAGATTGGATTAAAAATCAAGAAAAGTCTCCTCATTTGCATCGTGCGGTCTCATTCAGACCGATCTCGTTGTATCTGATTATTGCCTATTCCGGAACTCTTTCTTCTGTGATGCCTGAGGTATCAAGTTTCGATCTTCATGCAATAGTCCAAAAAATCACCAAATAAGTTCTGGTCTTTGCAGGCAACTGGAAGCCTCTAATTGTGAGCAGAATTGCTCCTCTTCAGCCGATTTTCTGGTCATGTTCTTGGACAATGTAGGAAGGGCTGGCCATTTTTACCGTCCGTCGTTTTGTTTTTCTTTCTCTCGGTGTCCCATCACGATTTCCTTGACACTATTTTGGAAATAAATTGGTCCCTATACATCCTGTCAGTAGACTCAATCTACGAGTATGGAGAAAATATATGCACGTTTTCTTTATTCGGGTGAAGTCTGCTATTGACAACTACTCTAGCACTAAGATTACGTTGTGCTCTTTCACACAACTCCTTATCCTTGTCGAGCACCTGTCGGTAGAAGGCATTGATATCATACTTCCTTGTAAGTCGAGTCCTTGTGGCGATATACTTCATTTTCGATTTTGCTTTTCGTTGCGGAGGAAATCATGCGTTGGATATAGAAGAATTTCTCGCTTTTTACCTGGTTTGCCATTTATCGAAACACTTATGGCATATGGTCAACTTACGTGACTGTAATTGATGTCGCTGGAGAGAATTATGTAATGGATCGCATGGACTTGGCTTTGCTCTTTATTGTAGATGTGATGCTCCATATATCCGGCTGTAGGCTCGACCCTGTATCGAGACAGATCAGATACTGCACTGATGAGCGGGTGAGATGTTGGGCAGTGGTAACATTCCTTATAATTCTCGATAACCCCCTTCCAACTGGCGCCCAGGTCCATTTTCCAGTAATGATCGAATTTATAATCTTCGGTATAATCGAAGTCTTGCATTCGTGGCTGCTCATCAACCTTATGAAACTCGTCCCCCCATTTCATATCAGCTTCACCCGCTTGAAGATTAACCCAGACGAAGCCGGCCTTGTCGATGTGGACATGAACAGGGAGTAGCCCATTCTGACCTTTATCAAATTCGGGAACGCTTTTGAAGCGCGGTGCTTCGGCCAAATTTCCCTTCAATCCGGACGACCATCCATGATATTTGTAGCTCAGGATTGAGGTAGACCCTGAATGACTTTGCACGACCGGAAATGCTCGATGTCGCAGATATTATGAAATTCGTTAATGTTGCCATCGCTGTCTCGGATCAAGAAGAATGAGAAGTTGGCAACTGTGAAAGAAAGATAGTCGCCTTGCTTGGCGAATCGGCTAGAATGAGTGAGGAGAATCCATCGCTTGGAAAAAATGGCTCGACGTTCCAGTTGGTACCTGGCCTCGGAGTGATACCATGATGCAGGCAGGCTCTGGGGAGGTTCTTTCTCCGCTGGTTTAGAATCGCTAGATGAGAAGCCGAGATATTGCAACATACTTAATAGGCCCGATGTGTATTCGTTCTATACCTTACACGGCAGTGAATGTTTGTGGGACATCTGCATACGACATGACTGCGGGGCAGAGTGTGCCATTATAGGAGATTTAGACTACGAAGATCACATGGTGAAGAGATTGAAGCTCTACAAGTAATCCGGGCACATACATGTATCCCGGCTTATGCTTTAGCCAGTCCGGCAAATATCAAAGATGGGGGTTGGCTTCGTTGCCGTTGATAAGAATACCCCATCGACTACGGAGTAAATCGCGCCTGCAAGACACCCCCCACATTCTTATCAGCTCCATTTTTGCAGCTGCGTATTGTTCTCTCTGACAGTTTGTGTTTCTTGAACTGGTGAAAATAAAATTGTTTTATATAGCGGGTATACCAATATGAAGAAGGATCACACTTGTAAACATCCCGGTTGCAACAAAAGCTTCACTCGCGCCGAGCATCTGCGCCGGCATGCGCTCAATCATGAGCAGCCACGAAGTGGGTTCACTTGTGAACGTTGTTCAGTCCACTTCAAACGTTCTGATCTGCTAGGTGAGAATAGGAGCATACCCATACAATTTTAGATCTAGTACTAATCCATTCAGCCCGACATATCAGTCGTCACGACAAGCGAGACGAAGAAGCCGGCGGACCGGGACTGGGCGTATTGAAGACGCGAAAAAGGACTCGTCGAGCACACGATGGCACAATTGTCGTGCGTCCATCGCAGCGAGAGCTACAATCTATGCGATCAGCCACTCAATCCTCCTCGAATTCCTCCTCCTCATCCTCAGGTCTGGATCTGGTGGGAGAGGAAAAGTATGGGGAAGAAGAAGAATTTCCAACCCAAGGAGGTCTAATATCGCCGCCGACTTCTGGTACAGACTTTGCATCGCTATCGCTCGAGGAACCGGATCCATTGTTGGCGCCAATGATGCCAGGCGGTCCCTTTGAGCCGTTCATGGAACCCATCCCGGGGCAATTCGATGCAGCCGACGGATCCTTTAGTGTTGGGTTAGGTGGAATGACTGACTCGCTTGACCTTGACACTGGTATGAGTTTTCATCTTTCGTCAAAGCTTTTTCGATCTTCCTAATAACAGATGCAGCAACCGATTTCAACCTGCCCTTTGCCGCAACATGTAACTATAATTGGCTATTTGACGTGGCCTATCTCGACGATGCCTTTCATCACTTTGATTTTCCCCTTGGCTCCGATACGGAGGCCTGCTCAGATGTACAAATGGACCTCTCATATCAGTCAAAAAGCAACTATGATGGTCCATCAGCTCTTTTGGAGGTAGCCTCGATGATGCAAACTGGGGAAGCCACCCAACGCACGCCTGCCCCGGATGTGTCGCCAGGTATTCTCGAGATGGAATGGATGTGTGGAACTTCATTCCTAGGTCAAACTCAATCACCACGCTTGCCACGACTATCCGAAATATCTCGCCAAAGTATCTTGTCTCTAGTGCTTCAGATATCTCCAATGGTCATGGATGGTCAGCCGCTGAGCCTGGACTCGCCATTGCTTACCTTGCAGGCTTTACAAGGATATTGTGATTTGTTTTTTACACGGTTCAATGTTACATATCCGCTTATCCACCAGTCGACTTTTAGTCCAGATACAGTTGACCCGGTCTTTCTTGCGTCGGTGCTGTTCATGGGAGCCACCTACAGCACTCGTGAGGCTCACTGGCTTGCGGTCGGTATCCACGACAAACTTCAGAGTCGGCTTCTTTGTCATGATGCTTTTTCTCCACAGCCAGACCTCTGGGTATTACAAACGGCACTTCTAATAGATTGCTTCGGAAAGATGAGAGCTGGTTCTAAGCAGCGGGAACGGGCTCAGCTGTTCCACTGCGTACTAATCAAGCTCATACGCCGTAGTAATTGCTGCAACATCCAAAGCTACGCGCATCTAGCTCAATCTGACAACCTGGAACAAGCATGGCTACAGGCCATGGACGCAGAACAGAGGAAAAGACTTGCCATGCATTGCTTCATGTGGGACACTCAACATGCGGTTCTCTTCTCTCAATCTCTTTGCATGTCAGCATTCGAGATCAGATCTTGTCTTCCATGCAGCGCCTCTTCTTGGGAGGCATTCTCTGCTCAAGAATGGGCGCAGACGGCTGCTCAGGAAACGAACAGGCTCTTTCTCAAAGTTCTCAAAGGCTACATTACGCCGGGGACCGTATCACGACCTCGAGATCTAAATGTATTGAGTCGAATTGTTGTCCTCCACGGCTTGATGTCTGTATCTGCAGACCTTAAGCGCCGAGATCAAACCACATTACGCTCAGAAACACCTGAACGTGTGGGAGCTTGGACTCCACGTATGCTTCGGTCTTATGACTTATGGAAAGTAGATTTTGATGCAAGTTGCTTAGCTATGAAGCTGGCACAGACCGCAGACCCCTGTCATTTCACTGCATTAAAAATGGCCGCTCATGCTCTCTATCATGCTGCATGTGTTGCATTAAACGTAGAGATTCTGGATTTGCAGATTGTGGCTGGAGCGACGCAAATTCTAGGACGGACAATCACTCCTGGCGATGAAACTAGATCTCGGCGGAATGTTTCTCGTTGGCTGCACGAAAATTCTGGAGCATCGACTACTGCTGTACGGCATGCCTCATATCTTCTACAGGATGCAGTATTAGGGCTTAATGAGTGGGACCAGAAAGATGCTTTCCACTTCCACTGGTGTCTCTACTTGGCTACATTGGCTTGCTGGGTGTTCCACCGAGGTTTGGATGATTCTTCGCCCAAAAATAGGATAAAAGCTGATTTATCTTCAATTATTGTGACCATGACAAACTGCTCTAGTGCTACGGAACTAGCAGCAATGTCCGGCAAATACGACTCAAAGCCTTTAGTAGTTGTCATGGCACAGCAGCTAGCGACTGTTCGATGGGCAATTGTTCATGATGCAATGAAAGTACTTGTAGCTCTGTCTGATAGTGGAAGAACTTAATTATATCCTATTCGTATTCATATTACTCCTATTTGCTATAAAATGCGTAGTCAGTGTATCCCTTCTCTGGAGGATTAGCACCATAGAAAGTTGATCGGTCGTAAGGATTCAATGGCAAGCCCTCCTTCAATCGTCTCGGCAAATCTGGGTTGGCGATGAACAAACGTCCAAATGCCACGGCATCCGCGTCATCGTCCGTCAACTTGGTCGACACATTATCAGAATTGAAGTTGCCGGCTGCTAGGAATGCGATTCCACCCTTCTTCAAAGTCGGCCGGAAGACATTGAGCGTTGGCTTCTCAACTGGTAGTGAGCTCAGCTTAGCAGCTTCATCCAACTCCTCATCGAAACGAGGCTCAACCATGTGCACGTAAGCGGGCCGAATGTCTTCTGATAAGTTTGCGATTTGTGAACAGATCGTGAGCCAGTGGGCATTAGGGTTCGAATCGCGGGTGTCTTGGAAATAGTTGTATGGCGATAAGCGAATGCCGACTCGATCCGCACCGATGGCCTTTGAAACCGCTTCAATGACTTCTAGAACGATTCGAGAGCGTTTCTCAACGGAGCCACCGTAGTCATCTGTTCGGTTGTTGACGTTGTCGTGCAGAAACTGGTCGAGAAGGTAACCGTTCGCAGCTATTGGCCCCAATATTAGCCTGATGTTCATAGAATGTAAACACAAAGTATTCGTACCGTGAATCTCAACACCATCAAATCCTGCCTCAATTGACCTCTTAGCCGCAGCTGCGTACTCGGCAATAGTTTCTTGTATTTCGCCCACTGTCATGGGTCGGGGAGGTGTTGCAGCGTAGTCATTGCCATCCATCGCTTTTCCAGAAATTGGAATCTCACTTGCACCAAGAACTTCCTTTCCTCCAATGAAAGATGGGACAGTTGCTCGGCCAACGTGCCAAAGTTGACAGTATATGAAGCCGCCTTTGGAGTGGACGGCATCGGTTACCTTCTTCCATCCAGCGATTTGTGAGGCCGTGAAGATTCCGGGAACTCCTGGGTACCCGGCAGCCTGAGATGTCAGAAAGAACAACGACCAACTAAAAGAAGGTTTATACATACAGTTCTGCTGATTGGAGTTGCCTCTGTTAGCATGAGCCCCCCCTGGGAAGCACGCTGTGCGTAGTATTCAACATTGAGATCGTTGGGAACAAAGACTCCATCAGACTCCCTGGTCGACCTCATACGAGTGCAAGGAGCCTGCACAACTCGGTGACTTAAAGTAACTGCACCTAGCTTGAGAGGCTGAAAAAGTGAGCTGGAAACTTCTATTGAACCCATTATGAAGAGATTGTGTTCGATGTCCGAACGATGTTTGTTGCCAGGCAAGTTTTCGGGCTGAATGCCGTTATATAACCAGATCTTAATCGCCACCAAAATTTTACTTATAAAAGCTACTCATGTAACACGGTGGGATAACAGTGGGACTAAAAAGTTGGTAGTCTTCACCTTTGCTGTACACCAACATAGCCCCTACCCCCACCGTACATAAGTGTCAATATAGGTCAACAAAGGGACAGCAATCCCCCACTCTTCCATTGGGAGTTTAAGCCAATCATATATCTAATTTGGTATTGTCTTGTTTGGTATTTATGAGTATGCTTAAGTCCACGAATCAGCTTATGATGGCAATGGATATTGACAGCTCTTGAAGATCTACAGCACAAGAAACAACACGTCCTATGATAGAAGGTTTGAAAATATCTAGCTCCTTTCGTAATGCCTTGAATGTTTGATCTTAGACCATGAATACAAAGTACTCTTCTACCCATCGTCTTGCCTCATTTCTCGCCGACAAATCCCACGCATCAATAGCTCCAACATACCCGTCTGGCCTTACAATAACGATTCCAGTCTGTGTATTTTGTAAAGTCCCAAACCACTTATCAGTGCACTGCGGTGTATCAGCATCGTCAAGGTACAAAGTCCAGCGACTGTCTTGAAGTAGCTTTGGCAAGTCCGCAATCTCGAATTGAGACTTAGGAGACTTTGTGACCAAGGATAATGTGAAGACATCAGATACGGCGGTGTACCTCGAGTGGTTTGCAAATGCATCCGATGGGGCTTCTCGTCGTGGTTGCTTTTGGTAAGATTGACTTGCTTGTGATGTTATCCTGCCCATTAGAGTCCCGTTATAGAATCCATCACAAACGAATCGCAAGAATGGAAGAGCCGCTAGGGCATCTGGGGCGAAGAAGAACATCCGGAATTGGCCCAACATGGGAATATCTAGCTGAATATCCACAGGATTGGCGTCAATGTACCTAGTCACTTTTGCTGGGAGTGGAAGAGCGCCGGGTTGTACCCGATTTGGTATGCTATGCTTATTCCTGTTTAGCATACCCTCTGAATACTCCGCACCTACTCCAGAGATGAAGCGGATATTGTCATCGAAGTTCTTGGCTAGAGCTGCATCTCCGGCAGCAAAAGCTTTGCAGTGCTCCGCATCGAAGTTTATAAGATCGTAGGCAATCTTTTGTCGTTCCTCTTCATAGGTAGCTAGAAGCGAGGGCTTGCTTATACCGCGAATAACAGCGTTAAGTTTCCATGCCAAGTTCAAGCTGTCATGCATACTTGTATTTGCTCCTTGAGCTGCAAGAGCGGAATGACAATGTCCAGCCTCCTGATGATTAGCATCTCACTCGGCGTTATATTTTGGGTTTATGGAGCATACATCACCGGCAATAAATATTCTTGCATTAGAGTCCATAAAGTGGTTTGCTACCCGTTGGCCCACGACATAGTTTCCAAACCATTCAATTGCCTTCCACTCGAGCTGAAAGGGATACATTGCATCTCTGGCACGTTGCATGACATATTCTGGTGTAGCCTTCGATCGATCGACTCGTTCGCCATCGGTCTCGCTCAACTGAACGTATAATCGAGTCAAGTTGCGTTCGCGAGGAATCCATAAGATCGATCCGGCCACATGAGACCGTACAGCAACTTTACTCCATAAGTCAGGAAAGTCCGTGTCGATGACGCCTATCTCGTTAGTATCACCAATGCAAAATCAAGGACGAACTAAGTACTTACCATCGAGAACACCCCATGATGCGTTGGTCATCTCGCCAATCAATCGGGCGTTTGGGATGAACTCTCTAACTTTTGATCGGGCACCATCGCATCCCACTAGGTATTCAGTTCGGATAGTCTTAAATGTCTCGCTTAAGGTGTCTTCGTACGTGACATGCAACATTTTTGTGCCTGCCAGTCGCGAGCAAGAAATGAATCTGCTGTTTCGTGTCACAAAAGCACCTCTCGAGCTCATGTCATCAAGGAAGAGATCTTCGACCATGCCTTGGTGTGCAAGCAAAATGTACGGATCCGAGGCCCCAACGAGGTGATCAGGATAATGAATTTGGCGTCCTGTCCTGTTGAGTGGTACTTCCGGCGTTGATTGCTGACAGGAAGTCAGCTACAGTCTCCTAACATACGAAGAAAACGTTTGTAAAAATTTACCCAAAACGAAATATCGTAAACACGCGCGGCATTTCTCAGCAGAGAGTCAGCAAGTCGCATTTGCTTGAAGGTCTCAATGGTTTTGGGTTGTATGCCATCTGCCTTGCCAGCCGAAGTCTTGTCGGGTCGGTCGTCAAGAATAATTACATCGATACCGAAGCGCACAAGATTGCATCTGCAGATCAATTATCAATTAGATACACTATATCATGATGAATAAGTTTAGGATTTCACCTACGCCAACATTAAGCCCGAAGGCCCGGCACCAACGACAACAACCGTTGTTGAAGCATCCACAGCGCCATTATGACTGTATCCTTCGTTCTCTGCGGCGGGTGCCATTTTTTGATTGATAAAAAGAATCTATTTTTGTATCCCTCTGTGCGATAGTTATGGGAATGGACACCACTACATAGTTATGAAGCACATATTGCCACCATGCAACTGGTGGACACTCTTGCAAATGTGGAAGTATGGAGCATTAATCTCAACCCCCCAATATAACCACGAGGCACATTGAAGCCCCCCACCCTTGACCGTTCTATCTGCACTACCATCGGGTGACTCCCCCATCTACGATGATATCCTGTCCTGTCATGTAAGAGCTTGCATCACTGGCAAGAAAAACACATGCTCCCATAATATCCTCGGGCTCAGCAATACGGTTAAGCATGGCTTCGGACTCCCATTTTGGAAGGAGATGGGAAAACTAGCAAATCAGTCAGCCTGCAATATTGGACCATATGTTCTTTCTTGAAGAAACTCACGGCTGCGGTCATCTCCGTCCGTACGTATCCAGGAGAGACTGAGTTGACCCGGATGCCCTGTTTCCCTCTTAGCCTCAGATCTTTTTGTGATTCAGCCACAGCAGGATAAACCTACATATTGTGATAACTCTTTCGCAATCGCCGGACACATAGATCGTACAGCACCTTTGGTACCACAGTAGGCGCTGCACAATTGATCTCTCACTGCGATGTGACTTGCCATACTCGCTACCAGAACGATACTTCCGTGTTTTGTTCCATTTGCAATCATCTGTTTAGCTGCGGCTTGAGCAGTAAAATATAGCCCTAACACGTTCACGGAGACCAGATCGTGGTGTTCTTTGAAGGTGAATTCTAGGAAAGGAAGATGGCGATTGATCCCGGCGCATGGGACGCAGATGTCGAGGGCATTATCGAAATCGCGTTGAAAATCGGCGAAACCATTTTCGAGAGATTCTGGGGACGATACATCAACACTTTTTTGAGTCAGTAAGCATGATGTTTGAATGGAAATAGAGCACCAACTTGTAATGAGCGGTGCGAATATTGTAATCCTTCTCGATATTATAGAATGCGGCGTCCGGCTCAATTATGTCGAAAATAGCAACATTTGCTCCAGCTTCTGCCAGTCCGCGTGCAAATGCCAATCCACAGCCTCGAGCACCTCCTGTCACCAGCGCGGTTCGACCGTGGAGTGAAAACTATAATGTCAGCCAGGCCATGCCATGAAGGGTTTGAGGGTAGACCTACTTTCGACATTTTTTCAGACAGTTATAGAAAGTACAGAATACTTTTCCTCAATAATGCACAAAGCTCCAATCAATAGTCTGTACCACCCTCAGATATAGGTTGCATGTCGGCGATAGAACCCATATCATACGCGCCAGCCAACCCCGCCCCCATCCTTGAATACACGCATATCTTTATCATGATTCATGATTCTTATATAGTTTCATTGATATAAGCAATGGATAGAAACAATCAATAATTAGGAGCACACCAGTCACACCTCTATTGATGTGCCTTTAGAATGGCGCCCCGGATTCAAATCAAGCAACAACAGACCCGCTCTCCGTCATGCCAGTTACAGATTATCATTGTCGGCGCCGGCCTGGCAGGACTGGGTGCCGCAATTAGCTGTGCCCTGGCTGGACACTTAGTACACGTTCTAGAGGGTGCAACTGAAATAAAAGAAGTCGGCGCCGGTATCCAGGTGCTTCCCAACAGCTCGCGTGTTCTTCAGCACTGGGGCTTAGAGAAGGCCTTGATCCCTTATATGACTTATCCGCGCGTTTGTAACTTTATTGGTTGGAAGGGCAACATAATATCTCATTTGGACTTTCATGAATCCGAGAGCAAATATCCTGGGACGTGGTACCGGGACTTCCATCGTGCCGACCTTCAGCGCTGTCTCGTGGAAAGAGCCACAGCGCTCGGCGTACAAATAACCTGCAATGCTCGCATACGGACGGTCCGTGTGAGTGAAGATGGTACGATAGCAACCGCAGTTGCAGCGGATGGCAGGGAGTGGGACGGTGACCTAGTAATTGGCGCTGATGGGGTTTTTGGAAAATTGACGGAGGAATTATTGGGACGCAGCGATCCGCCAGTGAAGACGGGAGATCTGGCGTATCGCCTCCTATTATCAACTGAAGAGATGAAAAAGGATCCGGAGCTGGCGGATTTTGTCAACAAGCCGCAGGTTAACTACTGGCTTGGACCTGATGCGCATGCGGGTTTGTTTCCTAACAATCTCTATCTCATAAACATCACTAACAATGAACTATTCTAACAGTTAACTATGTGCTTCGGGGCGGGGATTTATTCAACATGGTGCTGCTTGTACCAGATGACATTCCTGAGGCTCAAGCGTCAACGATAGAGGGTAGTGTAGAAGAGATGTGTGCCTTGTTTGAGGGCTGGGATCCACGGTAAGCTACATCGGATTGCTCAATATTTGAAAGAAGCTAAATTGATGTTGGAAAGCATTCAAAAACTACTCAAACTTTGCCAGTCGGTACAAAAATGGAGGCTATGCATTCGATTCGGAGAATTCGACTGGGCTCACGAATCTGGATCCTGGGTTATGCTCGGTGATGCTGTGCATGCCACTCTACCATATTTGGCTTCAGGGTACGTTTCCTTCATACCATCTCCTGAATTATATGCTTTCGGTCTTTGAGCATTGGCTAAAAGGTCAATCTGTATAGAGCCGGCATGGCTTTTGAGGATGGTGCCGTCCTTGGCGAATGTCTCTCCCGCCTTCCCAATCATCCAAATTTTTCGAAGTCGTCTCCTGAGTTCGTGAACGCTAAGAAACATGCTCTATACGTCTTTCAGCATTGCCGCAAGGAGCGTACAAAGATGGTCGTCGAACGGGGGAACATCCAGCAATACTTGTACCACCTCCACGATGGCCCGGAACAAGAGGAAAGAGATCGCAAAATGCAGATGGTGCCAACGCCCGAGGGAGAAGCTCTGGCCTGGAGAGATCCTGGATTAGCTCCGAAGCTACTGGGATACGATCATATCGCAGATGTGAGTCTCTTCTTACGAGTTTTGTGCTGAAGAAACTAATCATAATTAGGTGGATGGCCGTTGGAGTACGGGACAAAAGGGTGATATCATATTGGCATATTTTCGACTGTGAATAGATAGTGTCAATTGATCAAATATTGTATATGATGTTCTAAAGTATGATGCCGAGGTCAATGAATTTCAATTCTTCTATCGATTCAACCTAGTATAGTTAACCATCTGATTATGGTCGCTTTAGGGTTACTACCCTACGTTAGGGTTGTTCTAGAAGTAATAATCAACCGCTAGCTAACCTCAGAAACAGCCGTTCCTTGGGCCTTGCTTAACCTAGTTTTGCTGTCAAATGTCAAACTTGAGCTAATAGAATCAATGGCGGCGTCCTCGAGGCTGGAGTACGAGTCAGACCTACGGGTGAATTTCAAGTCTAGCCCAAGCCCCCCAAATTAGCGGCCGTGTCGAGGACACCCCCAACAAAGGCCACTAAGCCTACCAGGTTACCCAGCAGCCCAAGCCCTAAAACTGGGCCGGCCAACCCCATCTTTGCGCCCCAACCCTGCTATGATGGGGGTGATCCGCCGATAAGAAAGCCTTTACCCTTTACCCCTCATCTACCCCCCTAAAAATTGGAGAAGGTTTTGTTTAACTATACCCCAAGTTCTGTTACACAATCTGTCCTAACTTTTCACTTCAACTATTTTCCAACAATTGCAATAACAAAAGACTCAATTGATTTACAAAATGGGCAAAAAACGTGTTCTCGTCGGTTACGGTGTCGATATCGATGCAGTTGCGGGCTGGTTGGGCTCATACGGCGGCGAGGATAGCGTGAGCGATATCAGTCGCGGACTATGGGCCGGACACATCGGAACGACAAGACTCCTCAAATTGTTCGACAAATACAATATCAAGGCATCCTGGTTCATTCCTGGTCACTCGCTAGAGACGTTTCCCGAAGAATGCGCGAAGGTCCGCGATGCCGGCCACGAGATCGGGCTACATGGTTATTCCCATGAAAACCCGGCCAGTATGACGAAGGAGCAACAAAAAGACATCCTCGATAAGACCTATAAGATGATCCGAGACTTTTGTGGCAAGCCTCCGAGGGGTGTTGTAGCTCCGTGGTGGGAGTCCAGCGCGGAAATGGTCGAACTTTTGCTCGCTTACGGTATTGAATACGATCACTCGATGTCGCACGAGGACTGTCAGATGTATTGGTTGAGGACCGGAGACTCATGGACAAAGATCAACTACAACGAGAAGGCGGAGACATGGATGAAGCCGTTGGTTCGGGGTGAGACTACTGGACTGGTGGAAATTCCAGGCAGTTGGTATATTGATGATCTACCACCCATGATGTTTATCAAGAATTCTGCAAACAGTCACGGATGGGTTAACCCCCGCGATATTGAGGATATTTGGAAGGTTTGATGAAGTCTCGTTCACTGTGAAAAGTACAACGTACTGAATTATCATTTTCTAGGATCATTTTGATTATTTCTACCGAGAATACGACGAATTCGTGTTCCCCATGACCATTCATCCGGATGTATCTGGCCGGCCTCATGTTCTCCTTATGCACGAACGGTAGGCCTTTTTGTCTCAAACAATTGTGCATGCTGGGACTAATGTATCGTTTATAGGATTATTGAATACATCAACAAGCATGAAGGCGTAGAATGGGTGACATTCGAAAAGATGTGTGACGAGTTCAAGAAGAAGAACCAACCTCCTCAGGGCGCAAAACTGCCCGCCGTTAATCCTATTATATAGTCATCTGTTTGAGGAGAAAACATGATAAGTTCTATGTAACCTGGAATTGCTAAAAGACGCATCCTATCAAGACTATTGTCCGTAGTGATTAACAGCATCTCTGATATATTTGAAATGTCTTTAACCACTGTTTTCTTCGTCAACCTGGCAATTTATTAAGTTTCACGAGACTTTCGAAAAGTATTTGACTAAATGCTCGATACCTGCACGACTATCTAATTTTCAGCTCTCCAAATCTTTTCAATGCATGTAGTAGCCCCTAACACCTTTTCCTCTTCAAACCTCTTTCCAATGACTTGCAAGTTGATAGGATGGCCATCCATACTATCAATATCAAGTTGACTCCAATTCCATGCATCGTTTGGGTTCCTTGGTGAATAGGAAACGTCCGGTATACTATCAACACCTTTCCTGACTTCACCGATTGGAAATGAGATAGCTGGATAGTCCAGCAGATTCCAAACCTTAGTATATCCTACCCATCGGAGCGCTCGGTGGGGAACTGCAGTATGTGGCAATACAGGCGACAAAAGCACATCAACATGCTTTCCGGATGGTGAGCGCACACTGTTCCACTTGCTCAAATACTTCTTTTGAAGCCCAAATTTTTCCTTATTGAGTTGCCAGTATTGGTAGACGGAGATGGCGCTGCCTCGGGATATTAAGGATCTGACATGAGGTATGAAAGGCTCTCCGGCACGAGTAACATCACGAATAACATCCTCAAACCCATCAGCTGAGTAGTAACGGTCCATTAGTTGCATATATTGCAAGTGGTCAGACGTATCCCACTCGACTATTTCATGACCCTGTGCCCGAAGTTTCTCCGCAAGTGCAAGGAGTGCTCGCTCAATTGGTGGATGTATCTTCACGACGCCGTCGTCAACTATTAATCCAATGACCATTGGTCGAGACTGAATCTCTTGAAAAGCGGTCTCATTCCAGGGGAGTGGCGAGCACCTCGGGTCAAGATCCCAAGGCCTGCTGTCGGCAAGCGAGCGGCTGATGTAGCAGATAGTTTCAAGATCTCGCGCCATCGGACCAATAGAGGAAGGAACATGTTCCTGACCTTCAGTAGACACAGCAACGCCGTAGTAAGGAAGTCGATGACTCTGTGAGATGGTTAGATTGACCTAAGCGGAAACTGGGTGGGAAGGCGTACGCTAGGTTTGAAACCATATAAACCATTTATCGCTTGAGGAATTCGGATACTGCCTCCAATATCCGTGCCAAAGCCAAGGATAGAGCCATGTAACGCTAGTAGTGCAGCTTCGCCGCCAGTTGAACCTCCTGAAGTGAATTTGGGGTTTCGTGGGTTTACAGTAAGTCCCCAGAGAGGATTCTCGGTTTCGGCCCACTACGTTTTGAAATATTAGGTAGCCTTGTCAGCATGTTCCTCGTACTTATATATAGCAGAGAGGCAGAAAAGTCTTGACAGGGGGATACCAACCATAATGCTTTGCGGCAAATTAGTTTTTGCAACAATAACAGCACCCATATTCTTGAGTATCTGCACCAAAACGGCATCTTCAGCAGCCGGCTCAAAGCAACGGCCAACATATCCCAAGGTCGAATCTACACCCTTGATGTTGAATTGGTCTTTAAGGGTGATTGGTATGCCATGTAATGGGCCTTTGAGCTCCCCAGTTTCCTTGAAATGAGCATCTAATTCTCTGGCTTGTTTCAATGCATCTTCAAAGCCTACCTCCGTGATACTATTTGTCTTTTGCGACTCAGCATAATGTCCTCTAGGGCATAAAAGGCGATGGCTTACAAGTTGATGTGCTACCACAGCTCTACACAAGAATGACTGTCAGCAAGGTTGATCAATCGATCCCGCCGGAGCGACCTACCTTTTAATGTATGCTCTGACAACATCTTCAGCTGTATATTTTCCTTCACCAAGCAATTTCAAGAGATTCGGAACACTAGAAATATCGGTTATTTTCTGAACAACGGGATCACTAGCAAGGTGAGAACGTCTATCCACATTGGTAACAGAAGGAGGACGCTGATCTATGTCATTGACCAAATAATTATGTAGAGCTTGGTCTCGCAGTTTGATTTTCTGAGAGACAATCTCTTCCCAGGTCTTAGGGTTTTCCATTATTGAAATAGGGGAACTCTGATGGAAGCGGCTTGAAAGTTAATGATGGTTGGCTTAATAAGACTTCATGTAGTTAGCTGATGCTTAAGTAGTCGCTTCATACCTTCAGGTGGATTTAAACGTTACGATAGATGTGGACCATCTCCCCACTTTTGGGTTGCGCCGCTTAATCGCAGTTCAGAATAAGATAGAACTGGTCTTTTATCACGGCGAGATATCAATTCATTCCGATCTGCACATATTTTGTAGAAAACGCGTAACTGAGTCAGATATTGACCTCTGTGATAGCCAACTGATTATGCTGTAATTGGACTAGAAGCCATATTCTGCTTTTTCATCTCCTTTTTGTACTGCTCTGCTCGCCCGTACCTAGCTTGCCTTGTATGCACTTTTAATCATATCCTGAACCGTAATCGGGGCGTATTTAGCTGCCTCTTCTGGAGTGCAACAGTTCGGTAGGCCTGCACAAAGATACTCCGGATTCCCACTGAAAAAGAAAGGAATTGAATATCTCTCGCGGCCGGACTTGTTGATAACGCGGTGGATGTTTGAATTGTATGTATCGTTGGCCATGCGCATGAACAAGTCGCCCAAATTTACTAGGTAAGCTTCTTCGACGGGCTGGACCTGCATTAAGGCACACATTAGTTCTATTTTTCCAGGATGAAGATTTGGTTGGAGGGACTCACATCCAACCATTGCCCGGAGGGGCGCGTCCAAAACCTGCAAGCCATCTACTTCATCCTGAAGAAGAAGAGTGACACAGTGAGACACCCGAAATCCGTGTGTGCTCCTATCCCACGATTAAGCTTCTCGTCCTGATCCTTCGGCTGAGTAGGATAGTGCAGATAGCGCATAGTAGCAGCAGCCTCATCCGTCAGAGGTTTGAAGAATCTCGAATCCACTCCTAGTGTCAAAGCAATCACAGACAGCACATCTTTGCCAATTCATATACTGCATGGTAATACTCCATCGTCGTTTTCTGAAACTCCTCCTTGTCGGCAATAGTCTGCGGCCATTGGTTGGGACCGCTATTCAACTTCTTTCCACGTAGTAGGGGTGATCTCCTGAAATCTTTTCGCCGATATACAGGCCTTCTTTGAGCTCGGGCCTGATTCCGACTTCAAGCATCTGCGAGCGACGAAGTTCATAGCCTCGATTAAAGATCTACGAAATATAGTTAGCAATTGATACTCTTCAAACCAAGGCGGATGATAATACTTTTGTCAATTTATAATTTCTCCTCTACTGGGAGATCGAAAAATCGTTAAACGCACTTCATAACTCGCCGCCGCAATTCCAGCGGTACGGAGTGGTTTTTGATCTGGAAAAGTCCATTATATAGGCAGTACTTCCGCACTTCTTCTATTAGTTTTGCTCGTGCATTCTCCTCGTCATCGTAGTACGCAGAGAAATCAAGAATTGGGGGAGCACTGGGTATCGACATTGTTTTTTTCTTTCCTGTTGTTTAGCCTCGGTGTGTTGCTATGCTCCACGTAACCCTAAAGCATACTTCCTGCTTGCTTTTGCACGACAGAACCATAATATCAATCTCATGATAGTGCCTTCAAACACCTTTTTAAGCTCATTTAGTAAGGTGATTACAACCAAATAACTAAGAATACCATGGGTGGGGGTTGGTTATGGAAAAGGGGGGTGGTGATAAAGTTCCTGATTAGGAGAGACCGAAACGTCGAATGGTTATCTTCAAGCTTCAACTACGTCCCCGCAGAAGGAGAAAAGCAAACGAGTCGTTGTCTAACAGTGGGTTTAGGTTTTATCAGTTCTCAATCTGTAGGGTTAATGGCAAGTATGTGATCTGGACGACCTGGTGATTCCGGATAGCGGAAACGATCTTTCCTGGTTATCACATGGGACATGGGAGCGAGAAAAGGCTAATTCTGTCCAACTTACATGCTTTTATTTGTTGGTCAATGATACACAATTATGCAGTAGGAGAAAAAGGTGATACCGTTTCAATTGCTCCAGTACTCAGGTTCGGAATCTAGAGGCAAGGCATGTTAGGGCTATGCGCTCGGTAGCCCTAATACTCTGAAATTTCCCATGCTGGGCGTGACGGTGTACTTGAAAGTTCGACAAATCTGATAACTTAGGTACATAATTGTTGTTCATTTGACCTGTCATCATTTATATTTTTCAAAGGCTAGTTTAGTGAAGATGAGGGTAACTTCATATCGATATGGCGACCCCATATCCTTTCTGCAACGTTTAGCTTGCATATGCAGTGATTACGAGCTTCAATCATGTAAACATTCTAGTTCGACCATAGATTATAACAGAAACCTCTTGCAATCTTGTTCGGACCGTGGCGGTTCTTTTGATAAATTATTTCCTATTGTGGAAATTATTGTATGAGATGCCTCAGGTATCAAGTCTCATGCGTTCTTCCACCTTCATGTCTCTAAAGTGAATATTCAATGTATGAAACAAACATCCATCGCAATGTACTCTATTCTATGTATATCCAACAAAATCATAAACAGCAAGTCTAAATGCGACTACCATTAACCTCCTCTCCTCCAGACACCTTGCCAGTCTCGCGCTCTTTCGAACTGGGCTGCAATCCTTGTGCCTCCCAACCATCAATACCCTTACGGTAGAGGACTTTCTCCTCCGCTCGTGAAGGTGCTTGGGCAGGCTTTCCGCGACGTTCTCGGGATTCGAGTGTCTCAATGATTGTGAAATCATCCCCTCCTTCTACTTTGTTGCCTTCGATGTCCTCGGTGTCGATGGAGTCGGAGAATTTGTATGTGCGGTATTCTGTGTTTACCCAACCAGTGCCTGAAAATACAAGTCAGCTGTCTGTATTATTTCGATGACACAGACCTGGAATATACCTTGGTACATGCTACCATCCTCCCAGTCCTCGGTCAAATAGTGAAGCAGTCCGCCATGTGTAACAAGGACTATTTGCTTCTCGGGCCGCGATTTGAGCCATTTGCGAACCTCGCGGGCTCTGTTCCTGAGAGCAGGAATTGTGGGTGCCCATTTACCTTCCTATATTCAAATAATCAGCACCTGAATCTTCAAAAGCAAACAGAGGCAAAAAATACCTTGCTGTTCCACCCTTCATGTACCAACGAAATATCTACTGGTAACCCACGATCCACAAATTCCTTCTGCAACACAGCCGGATCACTTCCAGTATCACAAGGCACGTCACTCGTCTCTTGGGCTTCGGGGATACACAGAATCTTGAAATCCTTGTGTGCCTCGAATACGGGCTGGAAGCTGAGTAATGCGGTATGGATGGTTCGGCGCAATGGAGACGCAGCTACCAACTCGATCTCGGAGTGAAAGGGAAAGCTCTCCTTGAGTTTTGCGCATTGTTCTTCGCCTAGTTGTGTGAGCTCGGGGTCCGGCAGGACGTGGTTTGCGGTTGAGAGGTTGTGGTAGCCCTGTTGTAACTATTGGTCAGGCGTTGTCCACTTGATTAAAATGGCTTGTATATGTAGGTTGGAAGCATACCTGAGCATGGCGCACAAAATGAATAGTAGGAGCCATGGCGTCGTAAAGTGATGGCGATCAATTGAAGCACTTCAGTAAAAGTCGCGGGGTTATCGCGGGGGAGCTGAACTATAGCGAAGGCGATGTATATCGAAAGAATCAAAATGAAATTGAGAAAAGATGACTCTAAATATGTACACTGTCAATGACTAAAATCGAGAACAAAATGCCTCAAGTCACGCTGCCATCAAAAACTTTTTTCTAGCTTCTTTTTGATTGCGGTGGAACAGAGAGTATGAGATCATCCAACGAACGCGCCATGTTTGCCTTCGTGGGCTGGCCGACCAACCCTAAGAATGAGTCAGTCGGTCAACTGTACCCCGACAGTTTGGCGTCAACTCCGCGTGCCCTAACCCCGGTAACCCTAGACGCAACTAACCTACCCATATTGTTTCTGATATAACGACAAAACATTGTCAGTGGACCCGGAAATTTCGGAAACTGGTTATCCGTTTCTTGTTCTTGCATATCGGCTTGCGGGAGTTTGATGTCTACATGAACCTTCGATCTGATTTCGATACTGAGGTCTTAAAGCTGCGAAAAAAGCCCTAATTCCGTACAGTGAGGGGGATTATAAACACATTTTTTTTCAAAAAAACCCTTCGGAATCATATGGCATATCTCTGCCATGGAACTTGATCCCGAGAAACTATTACATGTTGACCCGTCTTCTGCGTGGGAATCTGATTCTCCTAGACCCGTATCCAACATTGAAAATATAGGGGATTTTAAGCCAGCGAGGATTAGATGCCTTTGTGCATAACACAACATAAGTAAATGAGATTCGAGCAAGTAGTATATAAGTTAGTAGGATAAGTACGCTATTCAGCTCGCGAATGCATGCGGATGGAGATTTTGATAGCTACTCAATTGCTGGCTTGGGCTGGCGGCACGGGTATATGATCTTTCTCAGGAGGGTCGGGGCTCTCATTGTACAGCGGTACATATGTAGGGTAAATTAAGTCATCTTTTTGTGGTATATGGTGGTTCTCATGATAATATTACATTATTTTCTGATGAAATGTGTAAAAGTACAATCGCAGTGCTCCGCCTCTTTAAAAATGCCGTGTTAAAATATAAACCCATATCGAACCGTCCAGCCCGATTAGAAATTGCCAAATCCCCGGGAGTTCTTCAACGCCATGTCCAGATTAAGCCCTAGAGCCGTTGCATTCGTGTACTCCGGTAGAAGCAGTCGACCGTAGCACGTATAACTCGTTGGTAGACGCTATCAAATTCGTCAGTACTTATTGCTATTAGTAAAGTGAAAGGGTGCAAACTTACATCATTCCCAGAACCATTCCTCTGAATCACGAAATTGATACTGGAAATACCGCTAACCGGAACTCGATCGGTGGCGGTGACGAATTCGAGTAATCGAGCCTTCTGTTCACGAGAATACTTCTTGACGATGTTCCAGAATGCGATGATGAGAGGATGTTTGCCGTCCCAGCCTCCGTCGTAAGTCGCATGGCGTTGTAGTTCTTCGATATCGATTTCTTGCGTACCTTCGATCACTGTCTGGAGGACCTCGGGTGTGAACAAGGCGAGTGATGAACGGTCAATGCAGGTGAAGAATCCACGAGCGAATGCTTCGTATTGTGGACGAACGGATTTGTCGGTCAACCAGAACAAGTAATCTTTGACGTATTGCTCGCGATTTGCATTGGTGACGAGATTTGATTCTTCTGTATCCTCCTGTGGCGTGAATGTGTTCAAAGAAGTGTTGTAATCAGCGCCTTTGAGAATGCCGGTTTGGAATGAGCCAATGTCACTGTCAGCTTGTTCTTCGGATACCTCGTTACTGGCAGTTTCTTCTTCGTGGACCCCGATAGAGTAGTTGGAAACGCTGCTTCGTCTTCGCTCTCGGCTTGGAACTCGCTCAATTATAGGCCACTCGGCATCCCTGTCTGTGCGCTCCATATCCACCGTCTGCACAATACCAAATGCTTCAAAGCTGAACTCATAGCTTCTTACAAATACGTCCCCAACGTCACCGTCATTCCAATTCAATAGACTCTCCAATCCCTTAGCGAGATCGGGCCAGCCGTCACGGATATGTTCGGTGCGTTTGACTTTGAGATCGAGGAGTTTGCGATATAACGCAAGAGGGAACGTGACGGGAATAGTGAGACCATTGTACACCGCCAGCGACATAAGTACTCCCACGAGTTCAAAGTGCTCCAAACTTTCAGGCGAACATGGCTGGAACCATGCCATGCGAGTAGTAGGATCAACGGTAAACATACCATGCTCAGGATTCATCGCCTCAGCAAAAGCCATCGTCATGAACTCTTGTTGGACACCACCAAGATCGACTCCTTCCTCGCCAAGGTCGGTTCCCAACTTGACTTTAAGAGGTCGCAGGAGCTCACGTCGTTCGCGACGCCATATCTGATTGAATGCATCCTGGAGAACTTGCTCACGACGTACAGAAATGACAAAGTATTGATTCATCGAGGTATGCAGACGGGCCAGAAGGTTGATCTCATCCGCAATCTGGATGGTGCGGTTGAAGGCTGTCCGACTTGCCTGTCGTTGTGCAATCATTCCGGCTTCGTATGCCTTTGACATGGCCGCATAATTGATTGCACGAAAATACTTGACAAGCGCAGCAGGTCGGAACAAGAATGTGAATGACAAGAGATGCAACGTCCGGTTGTTCGAAGATCTGCTGAGCCACTCAACAGGCATCTCCATCGCGTCGAGCCTTTCTGACAAAAAACTCGTATAGAAAGCTTCGGCTTCAAGGCCTAGGCGCAGTCGGTTTTTATACATGGATGAGAGGATCTGAATAGCGCCGCCAGCTGCTTCCGATCTGGGAATTTCAGGCCTACCATCCCATTCTTTGAGGAACAGCGTACGAATCCACTCAACAATCATAGCTGCAGCAATTGGTGTATCGAGAGTGACAGTCTGGCCATCACACTTGGCTTGTTTCATTAAAGACTCGTGATGTTCGCGCAGATTGTCAAACAAAAGATCCAGGACACTCTTGTCGCGTCTTTTCTTGACATCCACACTGGTCAGTGTCTTCGCTTTAGATATCTCGTGAAATGCTAGCTGAGCCGTAAGAGCACGCACCAAGCGATGAACAAGCCGCAACGCCAGGTCATGTTCCAGCTTATCCGTGACATCCAAAACCAAGGAAGTACTTTTAGCATCCAACTTTTGCATTTGAGCCTCCGGCAGTACAGTTCCTGCTTCACGTATTTGTTGGATGCCGCGCCAAGTTTTCCCGTCGACTTCTGGTAGGAACGTTATGAGTGCGAAGAAGGCGACTGTAAGCATATGAGCTGCGTCTGCGTCGGAAAGCGGTTCATCCGGTGTGGAGGGCTGTGATGCACTGAGTGATAAGTTGTCTGGTTGAATGTACGACACGCGTCGACTGGCTCTGAATGCTGTAGGCATATCTCTAGGAGGTACGAATAATTCTTCCAAGGAGTTCCACAGGCTGTTTAAAACTAGATCACAGGGACAGATATCCCGCAACTTTCGTAGCGTGGACTCTAAGGTCTGTAAATCAACAGTGATGCCCTCAGTAGAGTTTCGAGAGTGCTGTGACGAGCGTTTCCGTCGAAAAGATTTTCTCAATTGTCGGCTGTTATTCAGACCATAAAACACTGATTGGGCGACGAAAGGGAACACCTCACACTGACGGGGTGTCGCATGACGCCATTTATGATTGTCGAACTTCCCTTGCGTATTCATATATTCAAGTTCTTCTTTCCACTTCTTTGCGTCATGTTCATTTTGTGCTAAAAGCTGGGACAGGCCGTCCACTATTTCGGCGTTTAGGTGGCTGACTGTATCGACAGACATTGCTTGGTACGGAATACTCTGTATGCTCGGCGGCATCAGATCCGGGACTTCCGGAGATAAAGAGTCCGGCGTCTCTTTCTCTGTCGTCTCATCGTTCGCATCTGAGAGTTCGACCGATTCTCTCAAAAGTTTTGATCCATCCCAGGAGACACGTCTAGTTTGCTTCGGTGGTTTTGTTGTAGTATCGTTTGAGGTTTTGTTTGTCTTTGTTGCGCGGTGCTTAAGAGCGGGAGGTGGTGTAGGCATATGATGTTGAGAATACGTTCTAGAAGGCACTGTTCTTGAATTGACGGAGCGACCGTCTCGCGATTTAATCTCGGTACTCGATCGAGGTGTTGGTCGCCATGTCTCTGTATCTTCTAGTGTAACGCGCTTCAATGTTTGTGGGGTAGATTTTCGGTCGAGGTTGGAGTTCGACCGTCGCTTTTGCCGATTCGAAGGTGTCGTCGGTTCGTTTGAGGATATGCTATTACTGGCTGCATGAGTATGTGTTCGTCGTGTTTGACCGTTGCCCTCGCGTTCTTTGGCGTCTCCCAGGCGCGCTTGGTTTTTATATGATCGAACGGAAGTGGGAGTTGCACAGTCTGAAGCATCGGTAGTCGTCTGGCGCAACGGAAGCCATTCCACCATCCTCAGCGACAAGGTATCGAACAGATTCTGCGTAAATGACTTTGGATCTTTCGTTCTTGATAGTCCGGATAGATGCGAGTCTCGAGAAGAGTGCCTGACGTTTTCTGGTGGCGGAGGCGCCGTACTGGTACTCGACGAATGCCGGTGGGACTCGGCATGGGATTCATTTTCTGAATACTCTGATTGCTGTGGCTTTCTCCCTGCGCTATATGACCTGTATTCCACATGAGGTGCTTGACGGGTTGGCGAGAAGTCGGCAGTTGGCCGTGGCGGGTTGCGACAGAGCGCCTTCTCCGGGTTGTCCTGGCTAGCCAAATAGCATGCCAAGGTGCGCGCGCTGAGCTCCGTATATGGTCGAAAGGGTCCTTCTGAAACACGTTTTTGATAATTCAAGCACGTTGGGGTTCGGCAGTTGGGGTTCTCGCAACCGTAGAGGATCTGGTGTTTGTACCTACCAGGGCAACCCATTAGCACAAACTGATTCATAGCATTAATTCTAGAAACCGAACTTACCTCCGAACTAAACTATTGAAATTTCTGCGTCGCTCCTCCTTGTGCTGAATGAGAATATGAGCAGGGTCGTCCACGCTAATAGTATGCTTGATAATGATATCTGGAGAGTGTGATGGCAGCTTGGAGCGGCGAGGGATCTGACTGCCCGCGGAGGAATCCCTGGAATCGAGAGATCCTCCCCTCATTTTGGCCATTTTATCCGACGAATGTCATGGCATGTGCATTCGGTAGATATCTGTAGATTGCGGTAGCTCAGGTGAAGTTTCGAAATATAGATGGTTGTGAACTAAGAGTGTTTACAATCGGACGAGGTTCACAGCCTCATCGACCTGGATGATGCTGTCGCTCTGGATGCGGTAAGGCGTCGACCCACTTCGGAGTTGATCGGATTTGACCAATCACGGCCTCAAGGACTATACATTTTATAGATCACAAATAATATGTTATATATACGTAGTGTCATATTTATCATTAATATATCTATAGACAAGTGATAGGGAGCTCAAAATACATATGTACTGCGATACTCCTTGTCGGCATGCGACAACATAGTCAGATCGCTGACAGTTGCCTCATCCCCAATAACCTTTTGCTGATCAGATAGATACCGAATGGAATCTTGGAGAATATAAAAACTACAAATAGGAACGGCGGCGCTAGGATCTGAAGCAGCGTGCGTTATAGCGTCAATCGTCATATTGCACGCTGAGTTGAGGGCTGTCCACGATAAGTTCCTTATTTGATGGCTGTCCACGTCTTGAGACAATGGAAGAGAATCGAGAATGGTCCAATGCAGAAGAAAGAGTGCCCTATACATTCGAGATTAATTGAGTCAAATTTGAAGATTGTTAAAAGCATCCCTACCTGATGGAGAAAGCCACTGCGCTGCACAATGTGGTATTCTCTCGGCGACTTTCTTCCAAGAGCACGACAAGAAAGGTACGGATTCTCATTTCTAGCTCCGTAGCTTCGCCAAGTATAGCCTGTATGTTTTCATTTTTTGATATAAAGCGAACCACATCTAGGACGCGATCGAGTAGAAATATCGCCTGTGCTTGGCGTCCAAACCAGCTAACGTTTCCAGCCTCGAAATAAGATAGCGTAGCTGCCATTGAGGTCTGGTAGTCAATTGACGGACTCGGAGATGAATCCGAAGGCAGTAGATCTAACGGCAGTTGAGTGTTGAGAGATGGGTATTGTGTGAGGGGTCGAATAGTCTTATTGTTCAGTTCGACCAATATGATCCTGAGATAGATTAGCAATCCTGTCGTATCCTTCAGGTTCAATTTGCATGAGTCCATACCTTTCTAACAAAGCAATAGCCCATGCTACATTTCTTCTCTCCATCTCAACCAAGTCGACGTTGATATTCCCATAATGTTGTCCCGAGTGCTCCAACAATTCATTTCCTACTCCCAATATTCGTGCCATGCTAGCACATGTGTTGATGGAAGAATATGCCGCTTCTGGGCGGGCCCGAGTATACTCCCAGATTGTCACGATAAACATGACCTGAACAAAAGCCAAGGATGGGGATATAGCAGTCTGGACTTGGGCAAGGAGAGACTTGATTCTGACGTAGAGCTGTTCCTGCCCGGTTAGAGAGAAAGCCGAATGCCGCTGGTGGCCCGGTAGGGTGATTGCCAGAAACATGGCCAGAACCAGAATAGAATAGTCGGCGGATGGAGCAGTATTGCCTCTCTGAGCATACTTCGATGCTACCCGCTGAAAAAGCTCGGGTGAAATTATAGGATACAGTCGGTGAAATGACTGAAAGTAACGGTTACTGATATCATCTGCAGTAAGATTTGTAAAGTTCATCACATCTTGAACTTGCTGATTCAGCGAATCATGGATCGACTGAGATATCGAACCGGACGAAGATACAGTATTCGGACTGCCGGTCCAGCTGCTATGCACGGCCGAGCCTTGACTACTCGGGGAGCTCCAAGTATCGGAAGCCACAAAATGTTTACCAGGGTTGTATGAACGGGGCCCTTTCCCTTTCCTTCCAGAATCATCATACTTGCATGACAGGCCACGTTTTACGCAAGGACCACATGCTGGTAGTGCTTTGTCACAGGCCTTCTTGCGCGAGCTGCATGTGAGGCAGACGAAGTGGGCGCGTTCGGTCTCGGCCATTTTGATAGTAGGCTCACAATAGAATAAAGCAGGATATAACTATCGACAACAACCAGCTGACAAATTGCCAATCACTCGTCAACGTCTTGTCGCTCAGCCTATTTCTGATGAAGTGGAGATGATTCTACAAGAATAATAATCGCGGGCGTTGGAAAGGCGGCCGACGTTTACCATTTTGGGCACGCCCCACGCGGGGCCTCCACAATAAACTCGAAATACGATCTCATCGTCCAATCACAGCTGCAGATCTCATGTCGGCCGCCGCCAACCCGATCGAGACAAGATCAAGAGGTATATACAATTCAATATGTTTTGACGCCTTTTTTGATGAGAATTAGAACTATGATAAAAAAAAAAATGAGGTCAAAAATCAGCTAAACAATGTCGCACCTCAGGTATAAAAGAGGGCATTCGACCCAGGAGTATTGGGTTTATTCTATCATCATTCCAACACAACAATCAGTCAGAACAACAATCAAAACAACTCTCAACCAAAGCAACTCTTAATCAAAACAAAATTATTCCCCACTATTTAAAACCTCATTCAGGTATCATCTGCTATCGAAATGTCTACATCCGCCAACACTACTTCTCAGCTCCTTCTCCTCGAGAAGGGTGGCCCGTTCGAGGTCCGACAAGTCACCCAACACAGCATCAAGCCTGATCAAGTCCTCGTTCGCCAGCGTGCCATTGCTCTCAATGGTCTCGACCCTCTTCAGCGCGATCTTGGTGTGAACATCCAGACCTGGCCCTACGTTCTCGGCGTCGAGGGTGCTGGTGTCATTGAGGCCGTCGGATCGGATGTCACAGACCTCAAGGTCGGCGATGAAGTCCTAGCCTGGGAATTGTCTGTCGCAGGTCACGGTGGTGCATACCAAGAGCACGTGGTTGTTCCAGCCAAATTTGTCGCCAAGAAGCCCAAGAATATCACCATCGAGGAGGCCGCATCTCTACCGTAAGTCTTCACAACGAGAATCAAACCCGTTCTGAGTTTTTGTACTAAATTTCACACAGAATCTGTTACAACGCTGCCATTTCCGTCATGTTTGCTTTGAAGCTCAAAATTGCCATTCCCGACTTCAAGGGTGCATCGAATGCAGAAGGCGAACCTGAGCCGAGGTCGATTCTTGTCCTCGGCGGCAGCTCAGTGGTCGGTGCCAGCGCCATTCAGCTCTTGCGCCTCGCTTACCCTTCTCTGCCTATTTTCGCAACTAGCTCTCCGGCACATCATGATCGCTTGCTTTCTCTCGGCGCCACCAAAGTTTTCGATTACAAGTCTCCTACCTTGATCTCAGACATCAAAGCAGCCTCACCCGAATCTCGCGGTATCGACGTCATCTTCGACGTCGTGGGATCCGGTGCCTCGCAGACCGATATCTGCGACACTCTCGACCCCAGCGGAAGCAAGAAATATGGCGCTCTTGTAACAAGCAAGTCGGCCGCAGTACCAGAGGGAGTTACAAAGTTCGAGACTGGTGGTTGGACATTGCTCGGAATGCCTAATGGTGAACAAGTTATCCCGGCTCTCACTCAGTTGGTCGAGAGTGGGAAATATAAATTGCCGGCTGAGGTCAAGGTGATCGGACATGGATTGAAGCAGATTCCTGAGATAATGGATCAAGTCAGGGTTGTCAGCGGACAGAAGTTGATAGTTACATTGTAAATAGTTTTATTTTCGCATGCTCATGTTGAAGCACTAATAATAGGTAACTTATATGTCGTTGATTTTAACGATTTTGTTCAAACTGAGGAATGTCTATCTTATCTTATCGTAGATCACATGACATTATCGCTATCCGCCACCTTATCAGCCAGCCAGCCAACCCCGCAGAAGAGCCACAGAAAAGAAAATTATCACCAATTCTTAGTCATCGACTAACTCAGTGCCTGATTTCAAAGCGGGAGGACATCTTCACCTGAATATATTTGCCGCTGTGAATTCTCGATCTACGACCCTTGACTGAACTTTGCAAAAGCATCTCTTTCAACTTGCGTCAGGTATCCTGCCATTTGCGCAAAACTCTTGAGCCGACCGACCCCTCCATTCTTTTCCGATCACCTCGAATCATTTTACAAAATGGGAGACGCTCTTCCTTATACATGCAATGCGTGCCTAGTGGCATTCCGCACCAGCGATGCTCAGAGAGAGCATATGCGCAGAGACTGGCAGTAAGTCCATCATCTAACTTTGCTTACCCGGCGTTATCACTAACAACTCGTCCCAAGTCTGTACAATGTCAAGCGACGAGTCGCCTCTCTACCCCCGGTATCCCAAGAAGTCTTCACAGAAAAAGTCCTAACCGCTCGAGCAACCACCTCCGCCGCCGCCGCAAAAGCCTCCTTCGAAAAGACATGCGACGCCTGCCAAAAGTCGTTTTATAGCGAAAACTCGTACCAGAACCATCTCCAGAGCTCCAAACATAAACTTCGCGAGAAGGCGTTGAAGAAGAAGGGCCTTGCAGATGATACATCGTCCGTTATGAGCTCTACGTTCTCGCTGGGTGATCCTATCAATAAGTCCGTGGCCGGTGATAATGAGTCTACGGTATCCAATGTTACAGAGAAATTGAAGAATACCGCTATCCAAGAATCGGATAACGAGGATGAAGAGATGGAAGAAGATGGTGAAGAAGGCAAAGTCGAAGAATACTCATCAACAAAATGCCTATTCTGTCTCGAAGACGCCACCGATGTCCAAGCGAATGTTGAGCACATGTTCAAAACTCACGGAATGTTCATGCCGGAGAAAGATTATCTGGCCGATGTTGACGGTCTTATAAAATATCTGCATGCAAAGATCAATGAAAACCATGAATGTCTCCTCTGCCACGCCATCCGCACCACTGCCGCCGGTATCCGCACGCACATGCGCGACAAGAGTCATTGCATGATCGCCTTCGAGAGTGAAGAAGAGCAAGTCGAAATCGGGCAGTTCTACGACTTCAGAAGCACATACTCCGACGACGAAGACGAGGATGAGGACATGACCGACGACGCAGGCGGCGTACCAGTCACGAGCTCAGACGCCGATGCCGACGGCTGGGAAACAGACGACAGCTCCGTCGACGATGACGCAGAGCGGAAACCGTTCCGTGGCTCTCAGCCGATTTATCAGACAGATTATGAGCTTCATTTACCTTCTGGCCGTAGTGTCGGTCATAGATCGCTGGCGAAATACTACCGTCAGAATCTGCATAGCTATCCCACCCCCGAGGAACGGGCAGCCGCTCGCCAACTCGCGATTGAGAACGGAACCGCAGACAAGAATGACGAGGAAGAGGGACAAACGACCATCAAACGCAACGAACACAAAGCGATTATTTCGCGCGCAAATGGTGGATTGGGTCTGGCCGGTGCTTCGGCGCAGCAGAGAACAGAGGCTCTTGCAATCGAAAGGAGGGAACGGACTCGTGCACAGCGCGAGGAGAGGAAGTTTAATGCGAAGGTTAATAGGCAGGCGAATAGCCAGAAGCATTTTAGGGTATGTCTTTTTCTCTCCCAGTTTGGTATATTTATTACGTCCATGGCTAACTTTGATTTTAGGATCCTCTGCTTCAGTGATTGCTGTGGCGTTTTTGCAATGCATTGGACGGTTTTCTTATCTCGTTTATATAGCATATGATGAATGACGTTTTTTTCCGTTTTTCAAATTTCCTCTGATTTATAACTATCTTCGTTATGCATGCATAAACATTCTCACGGGTTGTTTAGAAAGAATGGGTTTCTATCTATGGTGACAAAGAAGAGCGATGTAGATACAGCATGCATGTAGTGTTGAATGTTTCCATAATATACCATACGACATCAGCTCTACGTACCGTCTGAATTGCCCTGTCGAACTCCTAGCTAAACAGCCATATCCACACAATTGGTAAATAACAGCATTCCTCTTTGTTCCTTCTAAACGATAAAAGTATACATACAAACACATTTATGTCATGTCTGGTCAGATAGCATACATAATACACAGAAAATTACAGTATATCCGACAAGCAAAATACAAGAACGCAAAAGGCCAAGATGTGTTTTATGTCAGACCGCGTTGCTTCGGCAGCAGAGGTGCAGTCTCTGGGCCGTCGCCTTGCTTCTTCTTACGTCTTCGGCGTTTCTTCTTTGATGTATTAGCCGATCCACCATCGTGCTCGGATTCGATTGCTTGTTCGTAGATCACTTGTGCCGTTTCTTGAGCAGGAGAATGGCGTTGTGAAGTGGGTGATGTTTTGTCGTTGCTTGTTGATTCTTCGTCGCCTGATGAACTGCTGCTGGTTGTCTGGAGGACGACTTTGCGAATTCCGTTGACATCAATCACTTGTTCGGTGATGCTTCCACTGCGAGCAGGGCCGGGTCGGAAAGAGTTTGTTCGTCGGTGTTCAACGGAATAGAGGCTACTGGGTTTGCTGCCCCTTGGCGTACGATGGGGAGAGGATGGTAAGATGCCGCTGTCTCTCTCAACCCGAGATTCAAGAATGACATCTTGAATCTGTTGTTTCTGGTCAGGTTCCAATGGAGAAATTGACGAAGTTACGCCCCCGTCAATTGTTCCATAGCCTTGTTGCACTGCATGGACGCCATCTTTTGCTTGGAAAGAAGGTGATCGGAGGAGCCTTGAGCCTATGCCACTGCCATTACTTGCGACTTCGGAAGGGCGTCTACGTTGTCTGCTTGAAGGTCTTCCCGATTCCGAGTCCGTCATGCCTGATCGAGTAGGCGAAGTTCCTGGAGCTTTAATTTTGACGTTCTGATATCGTGTCTGTCGAGGTCGGCTTGCCAAGTTAGACGGTCCGAGATGTTTTAGATGCTCGCGAATTTCGTCTGTTCCTCGCCTTACGACCAATTGTTCTGGGGCACCTGCGTTGTTTCGAAGAGTGAACTTGGGCCCAAGAGGGTGCACTACGCCTGAACTGAGTCTGCGAGGTTCGCTACCAGCGCTCGAAATCTTCGACAGACTGAGGTGAGCATTGTGGTCGTCAATTGTACTATCGGGCAGGGAAGGAGGTTCTTCAACGATGCGACCTTTCGGAACTCGTGCTTTTGGTGCAGGAGCCATTCGTCGGATAGCCTTGTGCACGTCGATAAAAACATCGGATTCATCAATTATCTCCCTAGAAAAGAGTCAGTATCGAACAGAATTCGAGGAGAGAGGTAGAACATACTCGCCAATAAGCTCTTCGATAACATCTTCAAGCGTGACAACGCCAAGAGCCCCATGGTCCTCACCTGGGTAGTCTGATACAAGGACCATGTGAGACTTTCCTTCTTGGAAGAAGTTCACAATATCCAAGCAGCTAGTTTCTGGGCGTGTTTCGGGAAGAGTAGCAAGCGCAAATTCGCGAACCATCTTGCAGTCTTCAGGGTCGTAGGTAATGAGCATTTTGACAAGTAGCATACCGACAAAGTTCCGCTCGTTGTCGGTTGCATGGATGGGAATACGAGAGTAGCCCTGTGATAGAATAAGGTCCATCATTTTCTCGTCCAGGACGGTATCCGCAGACATGGTGAAGACGTCCTCCATTGGTGTCATGATGTTCCCAACAGACTTCTCCTTTAGGTCTAAGCATGCACTGATAATAGTAACTTCATCAGAGTTGAGTTGTTCGCCAGCGGCGCCTAGGGATTTGTGTAATGTCACCAATGTCTTCAAGCCGGCCTTTTTGTACACGGTTCCATGGTCTTCTCCGAGCAGTCTGTCGAGAAGTTTGGCAACGGGCCATGCTACTGGAGACATGAGGTACATGAGTACTAGGACGAATGGCGCCATCCATGCTCCGATCGGTAAGCCGTAGCGAACACAGATTGATTGCGGGACAATTTCGCCGAAGATGACTGCACCTAGTCAGCAAGCTGAATAATCCAAAGGGTAGGATTTGGTAGATCTTACCAATCAACACAGTACTACCCACGACAGCTGGCCATCCACCTCCCAGTGAGCGATCCAGGACGATAGGAAGTGTTTCATTGGTGATAACATTGCTCAGCAGTAGCGTCACAAGAACCCAGTGTTTCCCTCTCTTCAAGAGCTTTAGCACGGCGGCAGCGTATTCTTTCTCCAATTCCTCACCCGAGGATGCGATCACTTGTAGATAGATTTCATCCTAGATTAGAACATTGGTGAGCGAACATTGAGGTCTTCAATAGAAATGACGCAACTAACCTGCCCCATAAGCGCGATGGTCAATCCTGCAAATGCCCCGCCCGACAGAACCAAAAAAATCGAGATTCCTAAGTACAGCCATAACGCCGGATCTTCAGGATCCTTCCCTTCGTCGGCATGTTTCGCCAAAACTCCATAGAGAGCGGTGGGAGCAGCAGCAGTCAAGGCCGGAATTTGGGCAAGAAGTAGGAACAGAAGCTTTGCTATACCGAGCGTGGCCGGCTGACTGGCCAAGTACGGATTCATCGAAGCTGCACTTCGCATTACTGGTGCTCCATGTCTTTAGATGAGACTTTTCTTTTCAATTGAGTCGCAATGGAAAGGCCGTGAGAGGAAAAATTGTCGTAATGAAGAGGTCTCTCTGTCCTGCCAATGACGAAGCTCGCCGCTGGTCATTCTGCCGGTCTCTACACCGCCTTCATGATATCTCTCTTATCTCTAGACTCTGAATATCTAATCTGATGGTGATTCGAAGGTAATTCCCTCATGTTTTTTCATAAACACACTCTCTCCAATAACCCCGCTGAGAGTCGGAGCTTCAAGGGTAGAAGCTGATGAGTTGAGCCAACTTTTATTGCAATGTGACAAGCCTTTCGCCAGGACGCTGGCTTGATCAAATTTCTTTTCGTGGCGTGACTGACCAGAAGCGAACCTCTTGATTACATCTCGGACCTCCCCTCAGAGATATCGCAGGGATCCTTATCAATGCCCCTGATTTCAAGATGTAAAAGGATCCATATCCTCCGGAGATAAGAGTTATACGACCCCGCCCAACTGAGTACCGCAATATGTGCCAGAATTCTCAGGTGTCGACAAGCACTTCCCCCACTGACTAGGAAGGAATGCTCGGTTATCCGCGGCTCACGTCGCCCTCTTTGTTGAACATCAACTCACAACCTGCTCTTCTTGTTTCTTTTTCTCCATCGTAAAACGTGGAATTGTTTCTAAATACTAGGTTGACAACTCTGTTTTGTGTGAATTGAATTGCCATCTAGCAAATATGAGCATTCCACGCGCTGCTGGTTGGCGTCTTGCACGCTCATGGAATCCTGGCCATAGATACTACTCGGCTGCATCATCCTCCGCGCGTCTGAATGTACCAATCGACTACAAAGCCACTCCTATTTTACACCATGCGCCATCGTCGATGTCGAGCTCACGAGAGCTGCCCCAGTCCGCCAACACAAAACGAATGAACCTATACCAAGCAATCAACTCGGCTCTGAGAACGGCCATGTCAGCCTCCGACAAAGTCATCCTCTTCGGCGAAGATGTGGCTTTTGGCGGTGTATTCCGCTGTTCGATGGATTTACAAATGGAGTTTGGGCCACACAGAGTATTCAATACTCCGCTGACAGAACAGGGTATTGCTGGATTTGCGATTGGCGCTGCTGCCCAAGGGCTGAAACCTGTCGCCGAAATACAATTCGCCGATTACGTCTTTCCCGCTTTTGATCAGATTGTGAATGAGGCTGCAAAGTTTAGATACCGCGAGGGCACAACTGGGGCAGACGCTGGAGGGTTGGTGTTTAGAATGCCTTGTGGGGCAGTTGGACATGGTGCACTGTACGTGGCCATATCTCAACGATCTCATTCTCTGTCCTAACAGTAATAGTTATCATACTCAATCCCCCGAGTCTCTATTTTCTCACATTCCCGGTGTACGCGTGGTGATGCCACGTTCCCCAACACAAGCAAAGGGGCTTTTGCTATCGTCGATCCTGGAATGCAAAGATCCAGTAATTTTCATGGAGCCCAAGATCTTATACCGTGCAGCTGTCGAGCACGTCCCTACCGAATCATACACCCTGCCGCTCAGCAAAGCAGACGTCGTGAAACCAGGTTCTGACCTAACAATCATATCCTACGGACAACCACTCTATCTATGCTCTCAAGCAATTTCCGTGGTGGAGAAAGCCAGGAAAGGTGTGAACATAGAGCTGATAGATTTGCGGACCATATACCCATGGGATCGCCAGACAGTCTTGGAAAGTGTTCAACGAACAGGAAGGGCCATAGTAGTCCACGAGAGCATGGTCAACTATGGAGTCGGAGCGGAAGTTGCAGCGACAATCCAAGAAGGCGCTTTTCTCCGGTTAGAAGCGCCCGTCAAGCGAGTCGCTGGCTTGACTACACATACTGGATTGGCTTTTGAGAGCTTCATCATGCCTGATGTTGCGAGTGAGTCATCCTTTTCCTTCCTTGTTGGGAGTATCTTGACTAACGAGTAATAGAAATCCACGATGCTATTGTACAAACTCTTGATTATTGATATTTACTTTACGAATGTAATATGAGCGGATTTTACCAAATTTCCTCTTTCAGTGAGCTACTTACTGCTGTTGTTCCATGCATGAATATAGCGCTAGTGGATTTACATGAGATAATTGATGATAGATGAATTTTGATACACTACAACCATACGTTATTTCTATCTTTTCCAGGCTTGTTTCATGTTGGAATTGCAATCATTGGACCTTTGAACAAAGCACTTGAACTTTTGAAGAGACATGTCTTTGAAGGGTAAATATCAAAACAACCCTACATAAGGATTCATGAACGTATCAGCAAGAGGATTCCTCTTCAAATTTTGCTCCTATGACTACACAGATGATAGCTAAGATTGTCACAGCAGTTAATGTCTCAGTGTCCCAAATAGGAAACATAGCCTATCGGGGCAATAAAGCGAGGCCCTACAAACAAACCAGGTGTCTCATGAATGGCTGGCGTGAAGGCTCAAAAGGGTCACAAGGAGTCAATCGAACAATAACCATGGCAGATTCGGACAATGTCTTTGTATTCGGGCAATGGGCGTTTGTCGAGTCCAGCCTGTTTACCGGATAGACCCGTCACTTTTTGAGGGTTTACTATTCTTGTCTGCTACCTTTTAGGGCTCCCTCACCTGCCTCGGCTCTTTCCTCTTTCCTCCTCTCCGCCTTCTTCTTCTTTCTAGATTTCTCCCATCATAGACATGTCCTACGATATGATTCTTTGCTCTTAGGCATACATTGAATTACAAGAACCAATATCATCTTCGTCAACAACAAATTTACATCTTTAGATCTTCAAACCATATCGAAATTTTCTGATATCTCCATAAAAGCGCGGAATTTTTGACACAACAGAGACAATGGAGCGTCTCCTCGCACATTTCGTGCCATTTCTCAACGAAGTCTCAATCGGCGCAACAATCCAAATTCTTATATCCTTGCTACTAGAAGAGTCAACCTTCTTTTCTTTTGATACACTCTTTCATCCCATCTTCGCGAAGCCCCAAATGTTCTCAATTCAAGTCATGGCCTACGCTATGTATGCAACGGCTTTCTACTGCATCTTCCAATTTCTCAAGGCATTCTCGAAGATGCCAATGGTAGAGGCCGCCGATTATCAGATGGCGGCACTCTACTGGTGCCCCATCACGGAATTTGAACACGTCAAGAACTACATGGATGATGACTGGGATTATATCGCTCCACTCTTTGCGACTATCCATCATATTTACATGGTGTTGGTGTGCTGTTTTATCGGTCTGTCTATGGTGTGCGGCTTGATGATTCATAGTCATCTCCCAAATTGGAAAATACCATATCTGCAATGGTTTCGATCTGCCGCCACTTTTCCTGCTACTATATTTATCGGTACTTTTAGAATTATTCGATATATTTACGCCGCTGGCGAGTCACTCCTGGCTCGTTGTCTCGACTTGAACCTTTCAGATACTCCATTCTGGCTTAACGTCAGTTCCACGGGTCTGATTCTCGGTGATATACTACTGGCAATGTGGACTGCAAATCTGTTCTTTCCTGCTCGCTCAAGAAACCAATTCAATACGACGGAGTCATGGAGTGTATCGTCGGAAATGCCTCGCCGCACCCCTATTTTGACATGGCACTTTGGGAATTCAGATATGCCGGGGTATGGCTCGAAGGTAGTCGAACTGATACAAAATTCTCTGCAGTCTTATCCCGCAAGATTAGGACATTGGTACAACAATCAGCACGAGCTTGATGAAATGCATCATTACCCGGCGCTCACCGGCACTATCATGTTTATATTAGTATGCTACGGCTTCAAATGGATTTGGGAGGACAAGCCCCAGCGGCTCAGACAAGTTGAGCACACCATTGAGGAGACACTGCGCAAGAACGCAATAATGCACGACTTTGAGGACTACCTCAGGAAGCGATCGAACAGGATGGACGGCTGCAAGGCATTTATGGCTTCAAACTTCAAAATAATTCGTGATATCATTGCGCATAACAAGACACTTATGAGTCAATATCGATTTGTTACTGCCCAGGCTGATGCACTGCAAGCCGATCTGACGGACCGAGCTCAACAGCTTGACACTTACGTGAGAGATACTTTAGCCCTCCGTCGAGTGAATACATACCTACAGACTGAGGTCAGCAGGCTACGGGCTAGCGCTGATGTGCAAACCCATACGGCGTGTATGGAGGCGCTTAACGCTCAACTAGCTTCGGCAAATAATGAGAATATCAACCTCCAACAGCAGATAGACAATTTGCAGCAGGAGCTAGAGGCAGTTCGAGAATCAAGAGCAAGTGCTGAAGCAAGAGCAACTGCAGCTGAGAGGGCGAGTAGAATGGCTGTTACCGAAAGATCTGCTCTCCGCACGGATGTGGAGAGATTCGCACGGCAGAGCGCCGTCGAGCGGGAGAAAGGGGCAGACGAAGTAATTGAGCTCAGGTTAAGAAACGCCGGCATGGCGGCACATGTTCAATCCCTCCAAACCAGACTGGATATAATAATAAGAGCCGCCGATGAGACTGTGTATGCTTTGCAAGCCGAGATAATAGCATTGAGGAGCAATCAAGTTTCCAGGACCAGAGATCTGGAGAACGTGTTGGCTCGTGAGGACCAGACACAGACGACGTTCAGGAGAAGAGAAGCCCGGATGCGACAAGTGCGCCGATTCAAACAAAAGCAGGCGTTAATTCTGAAGATGAAACTGCACGATGAGGCACGACGGGCTAACGCTTACAAAAAGAGCAACGAGTTGTATGAGCAGCGCCTCTCTAAATTAGACCCAACTCTGAAAGGCAGTACGCAAACAATTCACGATCCGCTGAAGAACGATGAAGTCGGGCAATTAAGACGTCAGCTTGAAGAGTTGCGACCGCGGTATGAATTACTTCAAAAAGTTGTCCAGACTTACCAGGCGGAAATTAATGAGCTGAAGAGAGAGTCAGCCGTTCAGCTGTCGGGATCTACGACGCGCTCCCGCGCTGATTCCGACGAAATAGTACGATTGAGAGACGAAGTAGTGCGATCGAGGGACGAAATAGTGCAATTGAGGACTGAGCTTAAGCACGAGAGGGAAGATAAGCAGCGACTTCAGATTCGAATCTCGGATTTAGAGGCGCAACGAGGTGGTTCCAGGCCAGGAGATCCCTTCATCCGTAAGCAGTCACGCGGAGGACGCGGAGGGCGTGGAACACGCCGAGGATGAGGTTTAACTCTGGCAGGGTGAGTGGTCAACTGGTGTTACGGCAGACGAAATGGCAGCCGAGAATATCACTGGAATAATAGCCTGAACAAGCTTGAAGCACTCCTCAACATACTATGTTCACGCTCGATTTCAGCTACTTGCTCTGAGCACTAAAGAGCAGTATGTTAATAATGATTAGACAACTATTCTCATCATGATCATTCAGTCGAAAGTGCGCTCTGTGTTACTTGGATTGCCAGTATCTCCTCCTGGGTCAGACTTATCTGGAAATACTTCACCAGTGCCTTCACCCTTTCACCCTCATTCTGAAATACCCCAATCACCTCCTCCGTCTCACCAACACGGTACTTGAGTAAATCCCTCAACAAAACATACGACCCCATTTCCCCAGATTCTGTCTGTGTAAACCGCTGCACAACAACAGCCTGCGCAAACAGACTTCGCGCCATATTCCAATAATTGAGAACTTCAAGATCGGCAGCGAAAGTTTCTACTTCGCTGAAATGGTATATTTCTGTCCAGGTAGTATTGTTGTCGCGGGTTTTGAGGCGCGAATATACCCAGACCATTTGACCGGCATCAGTGTGTTGGGGGAGATGTTTGTGATCTAGCTTGAAGGGCTCGGAGGATGAGATGTGACGGGACTTGAGTGGAAGTGGGAACGTTGGTCCATCGGCTCCATAGCCCACGTCGACGAGGTATTTTCTGTCGTCTATGATGACTAGATTGGCCATGTGGCTCCTTTATTGCACGAGTCAACATCACATATTGTATTTAGGTGCAAGCAACTTACATCCCACGCCATCCACCATCATACACTCCCCGGGATGCATTACCGATCCGACAAATAACCGCATACACTTGAAAGCCCAGACTTCTCAATACCTCCCCGAAGAACGTATTGTTCTCCAAACAGTACCCGCCTCGACTTCCCGTCACGATCTTCGTGAATAAAGCTTGAGGGTCCAAGGATATAGTTCTGCTCTGGGAGTAATGCAGCGAAAGACTCTCGAATGGAACCCGGAGAAGTTGATGTCGCTGTAGGTCTGTGAGGAATTGGAGTGGATCGGATGGGTGTTGGGGTTTCGGATAGGAGATGTGCGAGAAGTATTGGGATAGTTGCGAGGGGGTGTATGCGGCCATTGAGACTGGGAGAGATAGAATGAACAGCTTGTTTGATAGATATTTTGCAGACAGTACCTTGTCGTCAGCTAAGGTTCACGCTATGCTAATTACTTGTTAAATCAGTGTATTCGCTTGAGTACTACGTATCTATAAATGAGAATATTTAAATCCATACTTGCGAAACAACGTTCAAGCGCACCGGTGGGTCCATGTATTGGGAGGGCGCTCATTGAAAATTGACTTTCCAAGGTTGCCATATGAATATTTTTGGCTAACTCACATCTGGCGCATCGCCAGCAAGTGATGTATATACTATTTAATGAACAAGGATATACATCAATTGACGGAAGCGCACAAAGGAGAAATTACAATAACCTGTTGATAGGCATACAGATTAGGGCTATTTAGTCTCGTTTGGGAATGGCTTCAATTCCTGCCATTCACGGTTCGCTGGGCGGCAATCTGAATTTGTGATTGATGGTACGATTCTATTGTCTTCGGTCTATCGAGTGATGCGTAGTTCTTATATTGCGAATAGATATCTATTTTCCCGTCATGCGACTACTATAAATTAGAACAATATAGGTGATACGGGTGGATATCCTAGTATCCGTGGTTGACTTAGTGTGGTCTTTTGAATGGAAAACGCCCCATAATATATTTGGCTTGGCACGGGGTTGATGTTGTCTAACAACCCAGTAAGTACGAAGTAATTAATAGACAACAAGTGATACAAACACTTAGGTCTGAAACAAACTTGACGAATTATGGATCATCTTCAGTGTTGTGATGATCCTCTGGCGCCTATGTACTCCGTATGTACTGACTACTATGCCAATTCACTTCTTATCTAGCAGTACCCACTAGGAACCAGTAGCTTAGCGTAGCACTAAAGAGACTAACGTAGTGCCTCAGGAACACCAATCAGCGCGCTTTCTCCCCGTCTCGGCAGCTTCTCTTGCCGCCCCTTCTTTCCGCCTGCTTCCTCTCCTCTTCTTCCATCGCTCAGTTTGTCCATTCGTTCCTTCACAGTACCACCATCTATTACACTCGCGCAATCGTCGCTCTGTCGCTCTCTACCGCCGTACAACGTCACTCCTTCTTTCGCTCGTGATTCGTGGTTGATCGACATACCGTATTTCCCTGCGTTCCGACCGTCTCACAACATTCTGAAACCGCCAACCCCCTCCTGCTACATACTCCAGCGTCAAATACGCTCCGACACATCAATTGACTTGTCGCTATTCTGTCATCAATTCAAATTCGACTACTATTGTCAGCATCAACAGCTTCGTCAATATCGACTCATGTGTCGTCTTATCAGCCCGCTATTCGGACGTTAACAGATCAAGGGTCAATAGAAGCCAATTACTTCTGTATTGGCTAAAGGGTAACCGTGGTTGAAAGATTGGCGGTTAAAGGAAATACCAACGCACATACAAAGAAATGTCATCGTGATAGCAAATCATTTATCTCGTTATTTCGTTCTTTCGGCGCAATCGTTCAAAGAATCGCGACCATCCGCTCTTTCGCTCATTGACGACGTGGTTTGTTCGCGGCAGGTCCGAGAGCAAGCTACTGTACGTCTTTTCTGGAGAGGCAATAAGCAATCATTTTCATCGTCACTTTCGTTTTCTGGCTGTATAGCCCTATCTGGCCGGTCCAGACAAAATGCCTTGCTGTGGAGATCGGGAGAAGATCGGTCAGATGAAGCTGGAGCAGACATGGGATTACATCGTGAGTGCTTAATCTTACTCTGTCTTAAGAAAAGCCGATACTGACATCCGATTTCAAGAATCTCAATGACTTCAAAAGTAGCTCCTGTTTTACCGGCTTCTCTTACTTCATGGTCTGGGTCTTTGGCGCCATTTCCATCGCAGTCTACGGCGTCGACACTTTTACAGCCATCAATTTGCTCGCTTTCAACAAATGGTCTAGTCAGATTCAGCCCAAAATTCCCATCAGGATTTCGAGATGGATTTTCGCGGGCGCTATCATCGCCTCCTTCGTGCTGCTCATTTACCGATGGTTTCGGGCAATTCGCGTCATGCGAACCGGCGGTATTGCTGAAAGTTATCTAGATCCGCTCGCTGTTCGTGTACAGAGTGTGCGAATTGGCAAGCACAAAGGTTACAGGCGCTTTTTAGTTTTCGCCGAGCTGACGAAGAGTAAGAAGGGCGCTGATTATATCGCCCTGTTTTCCTACTTCTCATTCGAAGGTGAGTCTTCTTCAACCGTTTGATTATATTCTGGCTCCTGACACAAATAGCCTGGCTACGTATTCTACTTGCGGACGGCCCTCGTCAAGTCATCAACGCTATTACATTGTATTCCGTCATGGAACTGGACCTCATTCCAACAGGACACAACGCAGCACCTGACGGTACCTCGCCGGTCGTGCAATTCTTTCTCAACATCAAAGCACTAGCCGAGAAGAACTATCAGCAAGCTGTGATTTTGTTCGGCATGTTATTCACACTTGTCATCTGGGTCATTGCGTTTCTGAGCCTAGCACTTTCCGTCATTCTCTACCTGATTTTCCTGTGGCACCATATTCCGACGGCGGACGGCTCACTCAAGCAATACTGCCGACGAAAGATTAACACTCGTTTGGAACGTATCGTGAGAAAGAAGACGGCCACGGCATTGGCTAAAGGTGGCTTGCAGTTGAACGAGCGGACGCCAACAATGCCTCTGAGTGTGGGAGAAGAGTTGAAGCCCATCAGAGCTGCACCGACGCTACCTTCTGTTTCCGAATATCCAGAGGACAAAAAGCCTATCGTTACTGTGGCGCCTTTGTCTCGTCAGCCGACTCAAAGCAGTTTGCCGCCGTACACTTCGGAACCTGGACACTTCGACGCGCCACATGAGGACGAATCGTACCCGCAGCCGAAATTGCCAGACCTCTCTGATGGTGGATGGCTTACCAAGCCAAATACCCAAAATTCGGCTTACGGCGAATCAGCATCACTTACTGGGGGCGCAGCTCCCATGGGATACAGCCCGCTTGACAACAATCATCATGGGGAACACGATATGCCCCCCGTGGCCCCCGGGCCTTTCAATCCTAACCAGGGAAGATCGTATTCCCCAGCAATCGACCGACCATCGACTGCGCAGGGCAGACCTGGCCCACAGGGACCAATGCCAATGGATGATATGGGTAGGCACACGCCTGGTCAAGGCTATTCACAACCACCACCGCCTCAGATGATGGGCCGTAAAACACCGGGTTTTGGTCGAAATGGCCCTCCTGAGCGCTCGTATACCCCTGGAACAAATATGTCTAATGATCGACCATTTCCTTCGAGCATGAATCCGCCAATGGACCGTCAAGGAACCCCTCAAAACAACATGCGCGGGATGCGCTCAGAGACACCAGCCTACAACCCACTTAATCGACAACAGACTCCTCAGTCAAATATGCGGGACATGCGTTCAGAGTCTCCGGCATTCAACCCACTGCCTCCCGGGCGTGCATTCACTTCACCCCTACCCAATTCTTCAGCATTAAACCAAGTCAATCGCAGTCACACTCCAGCTGACCGCACTGCTTCGCCTCGTCCACCGAACCAAGGTGGCTATGTGGCATTCAATCCTTTGGCATCTTCCACGAACGACACCAATACCATCGCTCGCAGCCAGTCACCAATCACTACAGGTTCGCAACCAATTCTGCGACCTTCCACCTCGGCACCGTCTCACAGTGCCAACTTCAATCATCCAGGGATGATGCGAGCGGCAACTACGACTCCCTCTAATGGGTTTGGACGCAATCGTGGCCCACCCGCTCAATTTCAACAACGGCATACAGGGCATGATGAAGAAGATGACGACGAATATGACCCATTGTCATATTATGGCAGTACCCATTAAGTACTTCTCTGAACCTTTGACTGAGGTATGAGAAGAGTCTCGCGGGTCGGACATGTTACTTGATGAGAATCATCACGCAATCTTGTATCATGTAATAATATTTTGTTGACATTTACCTTGGAATAGACCTTGTCTATCATTTTTCTGTGTTTTCCTTTACGACCATTTGGACGGCAAGAGCTGGAATCTTTTGCGCTGCAATGACTGGCATTGATGAAGCTTTGGACGATACCTTTCTCTCTTTTACTTGATATACCCGTTTTATCGCAATCGTTATTCCGGTGGTTACCGGTTATCTTTTTTATAGTTTCAATTCTGTTAGGGGGTGATACATAGGTCCGAATAGAAACAATTGATTATTTTAAATAAGCAGCAAGGTATATACATCTGGATCTAGAAAAGCCAACACGCCTAACATAACAGAGGTCCCTAGGTATTAGATCAGGTTTCCTCTCAGAGCCTGCTCGCGTTCAATAGCTTCGAACAGCGACTTGAAATTACCAGCACCAAATCCGGAGAAGTTATTGCGCTGAATAATCTCAATGAAAACAGTCGGCCGATCCATGAGATGCTACCAAAATCATCAGCAAAAGTCTTCCAACTTAGAGTGATGTAATAAGGACATACCTTTGTAAAAAGCTGCAACAGATACCCCCCCTCATCAAAATCAATCAGAATATCCAACCGCTTAATATCCTCCCACGCCTCCTTGGGCATCATGCCCGCTTTCTTCAGACGCATCCACATATTATCGTAATACGTAGGCGGCACTTTGATAAACTCCACCCCGCGCGCTTTGAGGTTTGTGATTGCGCTGATTATGTCGTCTGTCAGCAGGGCGATGTGTTGGACGCCGGCGCCGTCGTAGAAGTCGACGTATTCTTCGATTTGGGATTGTTTTTTGCCGTGGGCGGGTTCGTTGATGGGCATTTTGACGATGTCGTTGGGCGAGGACATGACGATTGATTTTAGGGCGGAGTAGTCTCTATTCTCTAGTTAGAAAGCCAGTTTATGATAGAAGTTAGTGAGAGAGGGGAGGAAGACGTACGTGCAGATGTCTTTGTCGTCTACAGACCAGAATCGGTGGAATCCGAGGACTTTTTCGTAGCTACACCACATCAGTATACAACATACAAGTCTAGATATGGGAAGGTAAGAAGTGAACGTACTACGCGCAGACCTTCTCCATTTCATCCCAATCCTGATTCCCCACGCAATGATCAATCCTCCTCAAATCAACTTTGGGCAAAAACGCCGTGATAGGATCACTGCTACCAGAAGTCGTCTCATCCCTGTACCCCGGCAAGAAAACACCCGAATACGGTTTTTCGAGCCTCCGTCGCTGAATCAAAGTATGCGTCGTTTCCCCATACGTCCGAATCGTGGCGACCCTCACCTGACCATTCTCATCCTCCACGGTCTTGGGTTGCGAAACCGCAACGGCGCCATTCTGCACCGCAGCAGCGAAAACATCATCAACGGAATCAACCTCAAACGCGACGTCTTTGACTGCATCACCATGTCGCGCCAAATGCTCATGAATCTCTTTCAAATACTCCCGCTCCTCGGCACTGGGAAATAGGCGCTCGAGTTTCTCCGTGTTGTAGGGTGATCGAAGCGGCGAGGTAAGGACAAAAGTTATACCGCCGTTGCGCACGACGTATGAGCAGACGCTGCGAGAGCCGGTTTCAAGACCGCGATAGGCGACACGAGAAAACCCCATGCGCGTTATGTAGAAGGTTGCGGCTTGTTTGGCGTTGCCGACGTACCAGTGTACATGGTCGTAGCCGCGGTAGGAGGAGAGGGCGGATTGGGTTGTGGGTAGGTTGTCGGATTGGAGGTCTGAGATGGCTGATGGTGCCATTTTGCTTTCTTTTTCTCTTGTGTCTTGTGTTCAGACGATGTGTTTCTGTTAGAATTAATGGGCGGATTATTGTCCTTCTGCTTTGCTTGATCGTGGTTTGATGTGCGTGTGTGTGTGTGTGTATGTTATATCCTCTCAATCTGGAAATGACTGTTAAATAACATCTTCATTATCACCAGACACGTCCACGGATAATTTCATCATCATATCCACCCCTTGACCACCCGCCAACATCCCTCCATATCCAAAATCTGGATTCGTGCCACTCATCCATGCCTTCTGACTTGATATTGTAGACGGCTAAACAAGGCCAGCGCGGATATTTCAGGCATTTCGCTTCTCTCCGGACGACTCTGAGAGCGGCCAATCAGCAGCCATTCAGACCGGCTAGCACCGGCGGTTTGACCGGGTGCGGGGAGGGTTCCGCCGTTCCGTCCATTCCGCGATTGAATCCGGGGAAGATGGAATCATTCAGACGATTGCCGTGTTTCGTTTCACGAGCTCAGTCGAATTGTAAAGACTTGCAGATTGGTGAGGGGCATACATAATATACTGCTGCTTTCTACTCTACTGCATCGAGATTTGTTTGTTGTGGTCATTACATTCTTCTAACAGCAAGCCAATTTCTATAGTTCAGAATGCCCGTCACTCAGTTCTCCACTGCGGACCCGTACAGCTACTTGAATGGCTTCAACTCATACCACGAGTACATATTCGTCCACCCCAAAACAACATAAAGAACAGCTCAGCTATGCTAACTATGGCAGATCTGAAGCCGTAAAAGGCGCCTTACCAACCGCGCAAAACTCACCTCAAAAACCACCCTACGGCCTCTATGCCGAAAAGCTCTCAGGCACAGCATTCACTGCGCCCCGACACGAAAACAAACAGACATGGCTCTATCGCATCTTGCCCTCTGCAGCGCATGCAAACTACCAGCCCATTGCGGAGAATACATATCATACGTCTCTCAGTAATGCCAATGATGCCCAGAATAAATTACATTACATCCCCAATCAATTACGCTGGAACCCCTTCGATCTCGATGAGAACGTTGATTGGGTTCATGGTCTGCACCTCGTTGCTGGCGCTGGCGATCCAACGATGAAATCCGGGTTGGGGATATTGTTGTATGCCGCGGGAAAGGATATGGGTAATGAAGCGTTTTATTCGGCGGATGGGGATTTTTTGATTGTGCCTCAGCATGGTGTTTTGGATATTCAGACGGAGTTGGGGAAGATTCTTGTGAGGCCGAATGAGATTTGTGTTATTCCAAGGGGTGTCAAGTATGTTTTCTTCTCGATCATTATACGAGTATGTTACTAACGGCGTAGGTATCGAGTAAAACTCCCCTCTGGTCCAGTTAGAGGCTACATCTGCGAACTCTACCAAGGCCACTACGAACTCCCCGAACTAGGACCCATCGGCTCCAACGGTCTCGCAAACACGCGCGACTTTCAAGCCCCCGTCGCAGCCTTTGACGACGACGGCGACGAACAAACAGAATATACCGTCATCAGCAAATTCAACAACAACCTCTTCTCCGCAAAACTCAAACATACCCCCTTCGACGTCGTATCCTGGCACGGAAACTATTACCCTTTCAAATACGACCTGGGCCGCTTCAACACCATCGGCTCGATTTCTTATGACCACCCCGATCCATCAATCTTCACCGTCCTGACCGCTCAATCCGACCATCCCGGTACGGCGATTGCGGATTTCGTCATTTTCCCGCCTCGCTGGCTTGTGGCGGAAGATACGTTTAGACCACCCTGGTATCATAGGAATGTCATGTCGGAGTTTATGGGTCTCATTGCGGGCGATTATGATGCGAAGGTTGGGGGTGGGTTTAGACCTGCGGGCGCCAGTTTGCATAATATTATGAGTGCGCATGGCCCCGACGCGAATGCGCATGAGAAGGCGAGTAATGTGGAGTTGAAGCCGCAGAAGGTGGGTGAGGGAAGTATGGCGTTTATGTTTGAGAGGTATGTCTTTTCGTTCGTGAGTTGGGGTTGTTTGATACTAATTTGGGTATAGTACTCTCATGGTAGGAGTGTCGGAATGGGGACTCAGGACTTGTGAGAAGGTACAGGAGGATTACAACGCTGAAAGCTGGGAGCCCTTGCAGAGGCATTTTGTCAATCCCAACAAAAAGGCCTAAGTAGTTAAACTCGTTTGATAACTGCGGATGCTGGTTGAAATATCATGTACTCGAATTTTGTCCTTGATCCTACACGCTTCCTGTACCCTAGATTGTATTTCAAGCGGATCTCACTTTCTAACTACATTACACATACCTCATTGAAATCTGCGTGCCATTTTCTCTACAAAGTTACATACGTCTGAGCTCAGCGCGAGTAGGGAAAAGCGCGAGTAGGGAAAACCTCATTCAACAGTCACTTTGCTTTCAGTGTCCTCGAAAAGCCCAACCGAGATTGGAGTTAGAAGTGGATTATCACTTTACATCCTATCTCGCTCTCAGTATCGCAGTGAATTCAATCTCACCGATCAACCATCATTCAACTCTTTTGGATCACCACTGAATGCTAGAGAGTGAAATACCGGTCAGTCAATTGAGATCAACTTTAGCTCATACCATGGTCACTTTGCTGATCAAAGTAAATTTGAAGACTGATCATTGGTAAGGTATTCTGATTACAAGCTTTACATTAACACGAACGCTGGCTCTATTTTAAGCCAAATTCAGTCTGACTACGCAAAGCAAGGTCAACTCGAAATTCACGGGTATCGGGGCACTTGTCATCAAGAAAACGAGAGCATCTTTCAGAGCTTTAAAGCAGATGCTCGCCATGTACGAAACCAACGAGAAGTTTTATTGGTATCATCTTACAGATCCGGAGAAAACCTTTCATCTAAAAGATGTTCAGGCGCAATTACAGTCACCGTAATTTGGTGTCCTACCTCCAGAAATTCGCGGAATGATATTCAGTTTCGCGCTGACCGATTACGAAAGGACTATTCTTAGTGCTGATGGCAAGAAGAGGAAGCTATATTTTCACCACCGCATTCACGAGCATACCAGACGCACTGATACAGAACTGCTGCGGACTTGTAAGCGTGTGTTCCAGGGGACATGGTTCATGCCGTTCGCTTTTGCTAAGCATGGACTTGTCGACCCATACTTTAATTACCTTTGTTGGAAGGAACGCCAAATGAATTTTACAGGAGAAGCTATTGACATGCGTCTCACGACAGTGAAACATTTTGCTGACTCTCATCGGCTTGGATCATACCTTCCGCAAATCAATGGTTTGCAACTCTTTTTGGGATCAGCAGAACTCGATGAAGCATCTGCAATGGAACTATACCCGCAAGTAGTCGATGATATTATGACATTGCAAGAATATCGACCCATAATCATCACTATCACTATAGACTACGTTAAAAATTCGCCAAAATTTATTGAAGCTAAGTGGGTGAACGAGGTCAGATTCTCACCAACAGTGAAAACTATCGAGGTGGAGTTTCGGTCACTGAGGATCCATAAATACATATTGGCCTTGATTGCGTACTTCGTCGCTAAAAACTGGTTCTTTCGCCGGGAAGATGGGGCGGTGTTCAAGCCAGTCACAATCAAGAGATCGCTTAAGTACCTAGCTGGTAGCGACGATCCCAACAAAGAACACTCGGTCTGGAAGGAGCATGTAGGCGGACCTGGAAAGTACTTCAGTATGCTGATCAACACGGTGACCTGGAAGCCTACTCCAGGATTTGACCCTTTCACCGATGGTTACGAGTGTCCGGACCTTGATCTACGAAATCACCGCTTCGTGTTTCCGAGAGACTTTGATACTTTGGAGCGTCCTTTTGGGATGGAGGTACTATGAATCGGGGGTTGCTGCATCTGTGTATTCTTAAGAGCGGTAGCGGGATATTCAAAAGGATACGCCCATTTCAGTCGTGATTGATTGGATTTGGGGAATGTCTTCCGGGGTTAGCCAGATTTCTACTCAGCATATTAGTCTTTGAATTGAAGGTCGTTTTTACAAATTCGTCTGCTGGAGTTAAAGCGAGGTCCTCCGCCTGAAGAGATGGATAAAAGTTATTGCCTATGTATGCGAACTGCTATCTTCAGAAAATCGATCGCGTGTATCCTCATGCTCACCACGGAAAGTTTTCCGTCTTAATGGATCATGGCATGAGTTATGACTAGGTTTTTGATGGTGCCATAGGGTATTCAGGGACTCGTTAGGAATACGGAACCTTGGAATATTCTTGCAGATGTACAGGGTACATCACAAAAAATGCCATGGAGTTTTCCTCCTCTTCTTTCAAGTTCTGTCGCAAATAAAGCCTTACAACTACCGTAATAAAGTGAAGGGCACATCCTCGGATTTATCTATATCTAGATTAGCGGTTCTCTATTTGATACAATTCGATTCGTCTGGTCGTCTGGTTTAGAATCTGAAAAGGATTGGATGCTCTTTTCCTGCCATGACACATGAAACGGATCCTGGGTTCATAGCTCATTTACGTTACCTTTTACAGGTATCTTCTTGCTCATTTTCATGACCTTTTAGGGTTGAGTGCCTCATGAAAAGCATTTCTTGTTTTTAGAGCTCGGAAAATCTGTCACTGGGAGATTCGGGTTGATGTAATAATAACGACACAATAGATTTTGTATCTGTTGCATCTGGGGATTGTCGCGGAGATGTAGATTGTTTTGTACTTGAGTAGTGAAAGGATCAAAGACAATCTTTCAACGCGCCATACCTCAAAGACAATCGAAGCTTTTTATGTTTCCGGCCTCGTCTCGGATCTCCAATAATTGATGAAATTTTGAACCCTTCAATGGGCTCCTCGCTCTAATTATCCGTATCGGAAGACCTCTTTGTTGTGAGAGCCTGCTAAAAAGATTGTCAATTATTCTATAATACATCAATTCAGCGCATTCCCATAGATTATGGTAGATTTTCGGGCCCATGTACTGTACACTACGCCGCAATGGCTCATTTCATGAATACAATCCTTGGTTTCCAAATTAGGCAATTAATCAGTTAGCCCTAACTTTCCGGATACGGTCAGAACAAATCAACACAAAGTAGCTCTGTCCATGCCCTATATAAGCTCCTCTACTCTATGTGCTGTTGAGCCTTGGATAAGAGGCCGTCAGTTTACAATATTGATCATACTCTAGTAACAGACACTATTACCGACACAATATGTCAGTGGACACAGATAACCGACAATGGGAGCCTCTTCTTGCGTCTCCGCCTACATCCTTCAAGCTGAAAACCCAGCCGCAAGATCAATGTCCTCTATTTTCACTGCCAGCGGAGGTGCGCACTATCATTTTCAAGTATGTGCTGACCGACTACGAGTCTACAGACTACTTTTACATGCCTGATAGCAATAATCAGGACCTCGACATGCGTCGCGACTATAGACCGCGACGAAGCACCTATACCCAACTATTGCGCACTTGTCAACGCATCTATTCCGAGACATGGCTTATGCCATACATCCTTGCTGAGCATATTTCCTACGTTGGTCAGCGTAATCTCGGAACAAACGAGGATACTCTAGGGGATGGAATCAAACCCGGTGACCCGAGCAGGATGGCGGCGTATTTCAAGGTCGTGAAAGGCTATATACAAGAGTATAATCCAACATTTGGCATACCGCATCTTGAGGGGATCCGGTATTACGTCAATCCTGTCGCCTTGAATCCTGCCATACGGATGAAACTTTGGGATAGACCTGAAGGAAAAGAGTTTTCCCCAAAGTGCATTACGTTTTCCTTCAGTTACAAGCATGGCTGGATGGGTAGTCAGTACGGCTTGAAACTCAAAGCGAAGTGGGTGAACAAGACTCGATTTCCACGGTCCGTTACTCGTATACGCATGGAATTTGGCAAGTTCTCTGATGATCCCGAGCAGCTCCGTGAAATCGTCTCGCAGGTTTGCTCGAAGTGGTTTTTACGTCAACGAGGTGGTGCGGTTTTTAGAGCCGACGATGTCGAGTATAGGCGGTGGGTGGCATACGAACCACCTGATGGCCGATTCCCGTGGACACGGAAGACGTATGTCATACCAGCCTTAACATGGAAGGTAGTTGCGGACTTTGATCCGTTTGCTGAGGAGGGTTATGTATGTCCGGACTTGAGTCTGGCGAACGTTGCACAGCAGGGTCGTCGGCCCCTTGGGGACATTACTAGGTGGTATCGATAGAGTTATAGCATATCGACAGACACCACCTACTAGTTGACGTGAAAGGCTAGATACGTATACAATTTCGGCGGAGATTGGATAGGTACTAGCATACATAATTCTTCAGAATGACATTCACGGATATCAAAGTACTCTACAATAGACTTAAACCCAAATTAAAAACAATTAAGACTGAAACTCCTCAATCTCCTTCCTCAAAGTCTCCTTCACAATCGCTCCACACATCTTCGCATACGGATTCGTCCCCACACTCAACTGCTTAGCAACTTCATTCCCATATCGGCCCGCTTCGAAGAAATCCTGACTGGCCAATTCTTCTAGTTGATCTCTACTAGATATAGCGAGAAGTTGTTCTGGACCTCTTCTTTCTGTTTGTTGTGTTTGGGTTGTGCCGCCCTCTTCTTCCTCTTCCTTGCGGATCTTGCCCGCTTTGAGTAGAAGATAGCCCCGATGCATATGCGTGTTTGAGAGTAGGCGGTATTGAGATGATGATACGCTGGTGGTGCTTCGATTGGGGCCGGTTGGTACAGGGCTGGCTAATGATATGGCTTTACTCAGATCTGAAAGAAGCCTGGTTGCTAAATCTTTGTTTTCGGGACGGAATATGGCGGCATCGTTGTCCGTGTCGCTTGTGCTTGAAGTTTTGGATTGGATGAGTAATCGTAATGCTTGCGCTCTGTTTGCGTATAGGGGAGGATAGTCGGGGTATTCGGTTATTAGTGAGGAGAGATCATCAATGCCTTGCTCTAGAATGTGGGTTGGCGTCGATGACGATGATGAAGCTTCTTGTGTAGAGGATGCCCCATTTGCTTCTGCAGTGCTCCCTTGTATCCGGCGAATAATTGCCAGTTCACGATCTTTCAGCGATTTGAACGCCGTCCCTTCAATATACCATCGTGGAAATGCTGGCAATGAGTCGTCGATATTGATGGTTTGCGAGTCGACAGAGACTGTATGCTCTGAGAACGATTCCGTTGAAGACGGAATGGAAAACGCGCCCTCTCCATTGTCGAAGAGGGCTTGCAAAACAGCGGAGTCGTTTGATGTAAGCTTGAGGTTGATTCTCGGCGCGGTAATGGTGGCGGCTGAAGCCATTTCGACGGTCTCGTCTTGAACGTGTTCGTAGTTGTTTTGCTAAGCTAGTTGATTAGAGGCGATTCGATTTGGTTTATCTGCGATCGGTAGTCTTGATCATGGTGTTTGACGTGCGATTTAATTGTACATGAGTGTTTAATTAACTCTATCAAGGAACTGGCAATATATCGGGTGTTTAGTTCGGATATTGGCGGGCTGCTGTTAACCACCTTGGAAACGTAAAACAGAACCTATCCAACTACCGAATATCTCTGACAGCTAGATTATACATGGCATGGTCACGGGTCCACGACTAAAAAACTTCCAAAAATGTTGGTTACGGCTAAAACGTCGCAATCAAAAACCCGTACTAAATTTGAGGATGAGGTCGAAATACCCGGAACTATCCGTGCGCGGAGAGGATTCCGCTCAGACCATACCCCACATTTGTGAACAATTACCATCTCATTGTTGGCCTGCGGAATCATTATCGAGCTTCGTTTAGTTTCTTTCCGAGGAAGAAGAGAATTGACGTGACGTGCAATCCGCTCTGATCTAACAAAAGGAAGTGGCCAGTATCGATTGTCGCCTCTGTTAATCTCCGATTGTACATTCTTCCTCGATCTCAGCATCGCACTCTGGCAACACCAGCAAAATGGCATCCTGGCTCGCAATCCCCGCAAAGTCACACTTTTCTCTTGCCAACATACCTTTCGGTATCATCACAACTCCCAGATCAGATGTGCCCGTACCAGCAATCGCCATAGGCGAATATGCGCTCGATCTGTCTACGTTCGCAAAGAATAGGGGTTTCACTCATCTATCCGGCTTTCAAGCGGATGTGTTTCATCAGTCGACCTTGAATGCCTTTGCGGCACTCGGTAGACCGGTTCATAGACAAGTGCGAGAGTATCTGCAAGCGGTCTTTAAGGCAGACACGCCTTATCCCGATGTTCTCAAGGACAACGAAACTCTTCAAAAAGAAGCCCTTTTACCACTCAGTACCGTGACGAATCACGTCCCACTACAAATCGGTGATTATACAGACTTCTACGCTGGCAGAAACCATGCATACAACGTTGGCGTCTTGTTCCGGGGCCCTGACAACGCCCTGCAGCCGAACTACAATCACCTCCCCGTCGGCTATCACGGTCGAGCATCCAGTATCGTCGTCTCCGGAACACCCATCGTCCGACCAACAGGTCAAATATTAAGAAACCCAACTGCTACGCCCAAAGTCCCCGTTTTCTCTCCCTGCAAAAGATTGGATATTGAGCTGGAAATGGCCGCGTTTGTTAGTACGGGCAACAAACTCGGTCAGCCGGTGCCCATTGAAGAGGCTGAAGATCACATTTTTGGACTGGTGTTGATGAATGATTGGTCTGCGCGAGATATTCAGGCGTGGGAATACGTGCCGTTGGGACCGTTCAATTCGAAGAACTTTGCGACTACGATTACCCCCTGGGTTGTTCTTATTGATGCGCTTGAGCCGTTTAGAGCGCAGGGACTTGAGCCGGGTAATCGTGACTCTATCCTTCCTTACCTCCGGGAAAAGAGAGCAGATAACGCTTATGATATCAAACTGGAATTCGACATCAGACACAATGGTCTCAGCAAAGATGATGCGCCGATTCATGTCTCCGAATCAAATACTACGAACTTGCTATATTCGTTCCCGCAAATGCTCACTCACCACACTATTACGGGCTGCAACTTGCGCACGGGTGACTTGCTTGGCAGTGGCACAATCTCAGGCAAAGAGCCTGGAACTCAGGGTAGCTTGTTAGAGCAAACAAATGGCGGAAAGGAGCCGCTTACTTTGGCGGATGGGAAGACGAAGAGGGTATTTTTGGAAGATGGTGATGAAGTGATTTTGAGAGCTGTTGCTGGGGATGTCGATGGCGCGTATGTTGGGTTTGGTGAATGTGTTGGCAGGATTGAACCTGCTGTTACCTTTGACTTCTGATTTAAACATTGTTATGACCGCATATGTATAAAGTAGATAGCCGAATGCGTAGACGTTGTTTGCCTAATTCAGTGTTTTGTTAGACTACCGTTCGATTGTAGCTTGCTGATAGAGCAGTCACACGTAGTTTGTTTACCATCAATCAACGGTCTGATCAAGCCATGAGGAACTGCTCAGTTCCGTTCGGTAAGTCAACGCGCAACTTAGGGTCTGCGCATTTCCGCAACTCCAAAGAGGCGGAAGGTTTTCCGTAAATAGCCGGCGGAATCTATCCGGTGGTGTAGCATCATCATCACCATCTGTGTTGACATCGTCGAAGATGATTCAGTAATAAACAATCTCTAAAAGAACACCACCAAATCAGTACATCAATAGCGAATGACAGAATAACAGACATGGCTTCTGACCTGCCGTCCTTCGATCTACACACCTATTTCAGATCCTCTTGCTCCGCACGATTGCGCATTGCACTCAATTTGTGGGGTATACCCTACAACCCCATATTTGTGCACTTGCTCAAGAACGAACAATTCTCTGATCAGCACAAGGCACTCAATCCATCTTTGAGTGTGCCTGTTTTAGTCGCTCACCGCGCCTCAGAAAATGATTTAGTCATTCCTCAGTCGATAGCTGCATTAGAATATCTGGAAGAGACAATCCGATCAAGTAGTCCACAAAACCGAACATTACTCCCAAACGATCCGGGGTTGCGTGCAATTACTCGGAGTCTAGTCTCGATAATCGCGTCGGACGTACAGCCTGTCACCAATTTGCGAAGCCAAAGATGGATCAAGGAACTGAAAGCCGATCCGATTTCATATTGTCGCAAGGCAACAGAGGCAGGGTTCGATGCATACGAAGCATTAGCTTCCAAGGTAGCAGGCACTTTCAGCATTGGGGATGAGATAACGATGGCGGACGTGTGCCTCGTTCCTGCCACATGGAGCGCAGCGCGGTTCGGCGTTGATGTTAAGAACTATCCCACCATCGCACGTATTGTTGCTAGGATGGAAGAGGAGGATGCAGTCAAGGAGGCACACTGGAGGAATCAACCAGATACACCGGAGGAGTTTAGACAGAATTGATAAAAAACAAAACACATGTGGATGCAGAAAGGCATATCGCTGCTCCTAAGTGGTCGTTGACTGCACATCGGAGGATGTCTCGATCGCCTAAGAGAGTGGGAGTCTGCGGATCCTGACATCGCAAGCGATCCGACTGGCGAAAGGATGAATCAAGGAATCGGTGTTAAGGTATCACCATATCAGACACTAGCTTCCCAGCAGATGGTCTGAGTGGTTAGACATATGAAATAGAAAAATGTCACCTTAGCCATACTATCTTGATTCTGTTTGTACTCGATAGAACATCCCCGCATCTGCACCAACAATCGGATTATCCTACACCGATGCCAGGATGTGTCGAAAATACGACGCTGGGAATGTCGGCTGGATCACCGCAATGTGTTGGTCATATCAGAGTTCCGATCGGAACCTGCCGCAGTATTTGCACAAGGATGGTGAGTTAAAATTGTAGGATGATTGTTTGTCAGTTGATGATTGTGGTGTAAGTTGGTTAGGTTGAGTCAGGTCGGATGACAAACAAGGAAGGAGGGCAGCCTTAAAGATCAGACGGAAGGAACGATCGACAGGGGGCGCTCTTTTCTCCTTCACATTTCTCTTCCGGTCGCTCCTTCCTTGAATTCGATATATCACCTGACGTTATTTCCCAGCCGACAGAAGAGAGTCAAATGATTCACTTTCTTTCATCCTTGTACTCCGTACTACTCTTCGACGTCCATCTTTTTTGTCCATTCCCACGCTACATTGGTACACTGATAAGATAGCATCTTCATTCAACACGCGATGCAACGTTATCATCACTCCCTATCGAAAGCGCATCCTCCCCAGTCCGACCTAATCCTTAAGATGCAAGGATCGACAGGCACCATGTCCTCCGCCATTCTACAGGCCCAGACGCACGAATACACGTTCAAATAAATTGAAATAATGTGTTGATATGCACACTAGCATGGATGGTTGTACATACTAGTGCTAGCATGACCGGCTGAATCGGGAAAAATGTCCATACCTTGTTGTACTATATGCCCCTCGTTGAGAATCGCGTGCATGACTCTGAATGAAGGTTATATACCTCTTCCTCCCCGCGTTCCTCTCCGGAATGTAAACGTTTTCTCATCCGTTTAACGCGTCACTCTCTTGTTATTTTGCATCTGCATGGTCGACATGGCTCGCGCACTCACTCTTTTGTCGCTAGGCTCTCTGTTGCGCTGTGCTGTCTCTGCTAGCAACAGTTCTTTTGAATACGATGTCCTCCAATATATTGATCCTTTGATTGGAACTGCCAACGGAGGTACGTATATATTTTCCGGTTTACGTCCAAGACATGCAGTAGTAGTAAACTCATGATTGCCCGATTTTAGGAGATGTTTTCCCTGGTGCAACGTTGCCTCATGGTATGGCGAAAGCCGTTGCCGATACAAATTCGGAGTCTAGCCAGGGCGGTTTCACCTTGGATGGTGCAAACATCACAGGCTTTTCATCGCTCCATGATTCTGGAACCGGTGGTTCTCCTTCTTTGGGCAATTTCCCTCTTTTCCCGTACGCAAGTTGTGCAAATGATTCAATCGACGGGTGTAAGTACCCGAAAAAGGAGAGACCTGTGTCATTCGATACTGCGTCCGTCAATGCGACCCCAGGGTACTTTGCTGTAACTCTGGCCTCCGGCGTCAAAGTCGACATGACTACTGCCCAGCACACATCTCTGTTCCGATTCCAGTTCCCTAGTGGAGATTCCTCTGCTAGTCCGCTTGTCCTGTTGGACTTGACCGATTTGTCCGATTCACGACAAGATAATGCAACCGTTGATGTCGATGAATCGACTGGCCGTATGACTGGTTCTGGTCGATTCTTGCCTAGCTTTGGTTCTGGAACTTATGTGGCCTTCTTTTGTGCCGACTTCCGAAGTGCTTCCGGAATTCGTGACAATGGTATTTTCGTTAACTCGCGGGCTACCGCTGACGCCAAATCGCTCAAGATTTCTAGAAGCATCAATGGATATCCTTTACCTGTACGTATTGGTGTAAATTTCGTCATGTGTGAGACATACTGACTTTGAATGTGACTTGAAGGGTGGTGCATGGGCCCGATTCAAGGCTGGAACGGAGTCGGTTCTTGCACGTGTCGGCCTGAGCTTTATCAGTCAAGACCAAGCTTGCTCTAACGCAGAGAAAGAAATCCCAGACTTTGATTTCGACTCTACTCACTCTGCAGCAGTGAGCGCCTGGACAGAGAAATTGAGTCCTATTCGCGTATCTCGCGAGGGTATCAATAAAACCCTTCTCACCAACTTCTACAGTGGAATCTACCGGACTATGACCCAGCCCCAGGACTACACCGGAGAAAACCCTCTGTGGCAGAGCTCTGAGCCATACTTTGATTCTCTCTATTGGTAAGAATCACTGTTTTATGATTGTTCATAGCTTCTTTTATAGAAGTTATGCTAACTTGAAAATAGTATCTGGGATCTTTTCCGCTCACAGATGCCATTTTTGACTTTGATAGACCCGGAGACGGTGATCAAGATCGTCCGATCGTTGGTTGATACGCAGCAGCATCTGGGATGGCTCCCTGACTGCCGTATGTCACTCTGCAAAGGCTACACTCAGGGTGGATCCAACGCCGACAATGTCATCGCCGATGCCTACATTAAGGGTCTGACTGGCGGCATTGATTGGGATGCTGCATACGCCGCTGTTCAGAAGGATGCCGAGGAAGAACCATATGATTGGTCAAACGAAGGCCGTGGTGGACTTCAGAGCTGGAAGTCTTTGAACTATATTCCGGTTCAGGATCTTGACTATGTTGGTTTCGGCACAATGACTCGTAGTATCTCGCGTACCCTGGAATACGCTTATAACGACTTTGCTATCTCACAAATTGCGCGTGGCATGAACAAAACATCTGATGCCGAAAAGTATGAAAAGACATCGGCGTACTGGCAGAATCTTTTCAAGGCCGATCAGAAGTCATTCTCCAACGGAACCGACACTGGATTCACAGGTTTCTTCCAACCCAAGTATCTAAATCAGACTTGGGGTTTCCAGGTACGTTTAACCCTCTATAAGGATGGTGAATGCTTGCTTACGAATCGTATAATAGGATCCTCTCATGTGTTCAAACATTGACAACAGTGGTTCTATCTGCTCTCTACAGAACAGTGCAGGAGAGACCTTTGAATCCAGCATTTGGGAATATCAATTGTAAGACCTGGCTGAGCGATGGTATAGTTATAAGATACTAATCTCATATAGTTTCGTCCCGCATGACATGGCAACTCTGATCACGATGCTCGGTGGACCATCGACTTTCGTTAAACGTCTTGACTACATGCACGACAACCAAATCACTTACATCGGCAACGAGCCCGCATTTCTTACTGTCTATCAGTACCACTACGCTGGCCGACCAGGCAAGTCGGCTAGTCGCGCTCACTACTATATTCCCAAATACTTTGGAACAACACCTGGTGGACTCCCCGGAAATGACGATTCAGGAACCATGGGTGCTTTCGTAGCCATGTCAATGATGGGATTGTTCCCCAACCCAGCCCAGAACGTCTACTTTATCATCCCGCCCTTCTTTGACTCTGTACAGTACACTTCGCCGTTGACCAACAAGACTTCGACAATCGAGACAGTCAACTTTGATAAGGATTACAAGAACATCTACATTCAATCCGCCACTTTGAACGGTAAACCATACACGAAGAATTGGATTGACCATAGCTTTTTCACTGATGGAATGGAACTTGTCCTTACACTGGGTCGCAATGAAAGTTCTTGGGGCACCCATGCTGCGGATTTACCTCCGTCTCTATCTACTCAAGACTCTTCAAGTCTTGAGCAGAGAAGCGGGTTAGTGCACCCCTATATGCAGTGATATGGCAATTCAAGATTAGTATCTCAGCAGATATTTATGTGTATATATCATTATTCATCACATGTACACAATCCGTGTGGCTATTCTGGATCTTCATAAATACATATTGACATGAAGTAATCTTCTTCCACCCAGAGTGAACTATTTATTCCGGCAAATTCCACAAAAAGTCCAACGTCCCCCCATCAAACCCAGATAACTGCCCTCCACTCGGCCCAAAAGGAGCCATCGACGGATCAAACGGTAGCGAAAACAGCCAGTCATTATCATCCACCATTGGGACCGGCCCTGCGTTCTCATTACCTGTCGCATAGGAAGAAGATTGCGGCATTGTCTGGGCCGTTACGACATCATCAGATGAATGGTCGCTGTCGGGGTTACTAGTGTACATGCGATTGGCATTTGGGTCCGGCTCTCCGCCTCGGAAGAAAGGCTGTGTAGAGGATGGGCGGGTACTATTCCTCGTTGTTGAGGCCGAAGATGGCATAACTGTAATCCCGGCTCCGGGCCCAGCTCCAACCTTGTTCATCGCCACTGACGAAGACGAAGCAACCAAATTCCTTCTCAAGCGCGAAAGATGCACTTCCAACAAAATCGCATATCGAGAAGCGAGATGGACATCATCTAGAATATTAGACCTGAGAGCTTGGATGCTTTTCTCAAGTACATCGAGCGATTCCTGAAGTTTCGTGTGTCGTACACCTAGACTCAGCGCTTTGAGTAGGAAAATCGATGAACTCGTAACCCGCAAAAAGATGCGGACGGGCGAGAAGCGTAGTTTGTCGGCTTGTGCGAGTTCGATCACCTTCTTCAGGATTTGGCAGGATCCGTCGATTACTTCTTGGATGAATTCGTGATCTATGGGGTCGAGGTTTATTTCGGTGTTGGTGCGTTGATGGCTAGTTGAGTCGTTATTGCTGCTGTTGGTGTTGTACAGATTAGGATTCGAGGTGGAATTGGAGTTAGAGTGTGCGTCCGCCAGGACACGCTCGACGACGGCTTGCATACCGAATGAATGTGTGTATACGCGCACGTAGTGGTACTCGATATGAAGAATATTGACGAAATTCGTACTGAGTCCCGTCGGCGCATCGAGATGACGGGAACGCCATTGCGACAATAAGGGACGGAAATGATCTAGTAGTCCTATGTAACGTCCACTGTGAAGCTGCTGTTTCGCAAAGGATGCGGACGGGAAAAGCATGTCGTTGACAGATCTCGTGAGCTTTGTAAGGTCCATCCATGAGTCCATGAATGTCGTCCACTCGGCTTTGGTCTCAGCTAAATCCGGCCCGTGTACTTTGCTAATCGCGCGGTTGAGATTCTGTGGCATCAAGGACATACATCCTATTCGTGAAGCCAGCTGATTGATGTAGACATAAAGAAGTTGTTGAACACGCTGTTTGCGAATTCTGTTATGAGTGACAAGAGCAGGGTTGGGATGTTTGGAGGGTACCGAGTCACGGTCTTCGGGCTCAAAAATGCCAAGTTCATGCGCAAGAGAAAATGCAGATCCAAGAAGCATCCAGGACATTTGATCTGATCGTCTCGCGGGCTCGATGACATCTTGAAGCCATTGATTAGAAGATGACTCGGGCTGATTCGTTGTTGGCCCTTCCGGAGGCCCAAACGCTATGTCTGAATCCCATGCGTCATTCTCCGGCGGGAAATGTAGTGCCCGCGGGTGCCATTCAGATATCAATAGCAGAGCCTCTATGGTGCCCAGTGTTCGTATGCTACTGCGTGAGGATCTCTCCTGACCAAGCATCAAACGCATGATCAAGCTCTGGCAGTGAGTCCATAGCCTGTTATGTATGAAGAAACTTCTTGACGCTCCTCCTATGCCGGGAAGAACATGGTACCGAGATGATATCATTAGTATAGTGCAACAAAGGAAGTACTCGTGAGTCACGAGAATATGATGGTTCTCATGTCGGCGGTAGAACTCCGTTAAGATGGGAGACAGTGGAGATAGATTGTCGAAAAACCTGATATCGTCAGTTCTATGCTTCAATTACGAACATCTCATATAACAGTGCCAACTTACTTATCAACAAATGTTACTGCCTCCTTTGCATTTAACCATCCTAGTTTCACGACCCGGAAAGAGTCCCATACACCAATTGAATTGGTATCTGTCATTGACAGCTCTATAGGTGGCGGAGCTGCTGGGCTAGTGCCAGTATAGGTAGCCTGTGGAAGTGACTGAGAGAGCACTCTTGATATGCCATGACCAGATCCAAGACCAGGTTGCCTCTCCGGAGTCATATCATTACTTCGAGAGCTAGTATGAGCTGCTGCTTCAAACAAAAGGTTCAGTGCATCATTGCCGCTTGATACAACATGTCGCATCAACGAGTTTGTTAGTTGATTCGGCTCAGATGAGCCCTGGAAGTCAACGGGTTCTCTAGGTGTGGGGTGGTCATGGATTGATGAATTAGGAGAAATGAATGAGTCTCCATGCTGAGGTGGACTGTGCATAGTCTGATTGGGAGATAAGGAGTCTATACGGATATCAGCCCCGGATCTCGACTAACATGGTGCGCAACATTCGTACCAGTCCTGGCCTTCCTGGCCCATGATCGCTTCTCACTAAAGACGCAACGTCTCTGCTCACGCCGACATCTGGCGCATGGTGGAGCAGCCCCAATGTCACACTTGGCTTTTTTCTGTCTACATGACAGGCAGGCTTTGTAGGCACGCTGGAACTCCCGGCCACCGGATGCTCGTCTGTCCGGAGGCCGAACAATGTCATCCATCAGATGATTGTTTAATTGAAGTCACTGCTTCCTAACGGGGTACTGTTTTCGAGTGATTGCCTGACACGCGAACAATTACCCGTAGAATTGCCGTGTAAACAGCAAACGGTCCAAAAGGTGGATACACGGAGAATGTTCAGCTTGAAGCATGAGTGTACGAGATGGAGAGGTGACGGCTAAATAATAACCGTGGTTTCCCGGTGCGGCTAACGAGCTGGTCTGTCTGCAGCCAATCAGAAGCATTCTTTAATAGTGGCCGCTTATTGTCGCTCAGGGTTGTTGCAGGGTTAGGGTTGCTCCGAAATCATCAGTCCCATCTGAGATCAGGAACGGATCTGATCACTTTGGTCGATTCATAGTATAGAAAAACTAGGGATGATAACTTCTGGGAGAACCGCAATCTTAGTTAATAGATACGATATCAAAGTACTTCACAAGCCCTTAAGCACAACTAATGATGGTGACCAGAATAGGACTAGCTGCAGGACTAACCAGTTGCGGCATGTTAAGAAGGACAAGGCAGCAAGGCAGCAAGGCAAACAACAAGTGGCTCCTCGGCCGGCAAGCACCGAGCGTCGTGCTTACCTCCAGGTCATCACTTCACTTACGTTATATCCACAACACAGCATCCTGTGAGTCGAGTTGTTGGCTCCTCGATCTGATTGTTGAGCCGCCGAGTGGCTATTTAAGCCCAGTATTTTCGATTTCGAACGAACCCGACGTGACCTATCTCGGCTTCGATATAATGCGCCATGCCAGCCGTCTTGTGATCCTCGCAGGCTAGGATATGATGGCGCCTATTGCAAAGCCGGACACTCACCAGGAGTCCAAAAATGAGTCTGTCATTTCGCAAGAGTATTTCGTCTCACCCAGGACTGCGCTAGCTGACCTCGGTTCCGGTCCGAACAGCTCCCTTCCAACCACAAACGGAAATGGCTCGTCCAAGAAAGCCCAAGATACAGAGGTGCAGCGCGAATGGGATCAGGTAGCTTCGTATATTCGAAGTAATGGAGCAAAGCAGGGGTTGGAAATACAATCAAAAAGCAATGAGGTTGTGACTGGTAGTAATCGAACTGCCACCAGCAGTAAAGGAACACTTCAGGGAAAGCAGGAACGGGCACGGCAGCCTTCATCACACGGTCTCGGCATACAGCTGGATGGATTGAAGGGGAACGGAGGACAGGACAAAGTTCCTTCTGGTCTTGGCAACGGCCACAGAGCATCATCGCCTCAGGATCGGAAGCAAGAAAAAGAAAATGTCTTGAAGTTGTCACCGACACAGATCAAGGAGCTCATTTCGTCTCCGGATTCATTTCCCATGCAGAAAATACCAGATGGCCATGATAAAGAAGATGGATCTGCCTCGACGCCAAAGCCATTACCTTCATTGGATGACTTGGCTAAGGCGAGAAACAAAGCGGAGTTCTTGAGGTCCATTAGTGGTAGCTTTTACCAGAAAAGAAACTCAAAGGCACCGAATCATCTAGATGATCCTCCGAGTTTTCTTCTTTCGAGTGAAGATACACCTATGAGTGCACCTATCAGTCAGCGACCCCAAGCTTCTCGAATGATGACTAGTCCTACGACTTTTCCGAGACGTAACTCAGTGAGCGACGAGCAGCGACTAAACTCTAATTCGACTTTACGTTCTAGGCACAAAGGTGTCCCTAACCACGTTGATATTCCAGAACACAAGACGCTTGCAGAGGACCCGCATCCCTCTCCTATGCCACAGTCTATACCTCTACCTCCATTGTCTATTCCGGCATACCTAGAACTAGAGCTATCCTCGTCACGGCCGTCGCCTCTTTACATTCATCGCTCGGGAAAAAGCCAATTTCCATATGAGTCGTCCCAAGTAAAGCTGGAGCGACTTTTGAATTTTATTTTACTCCCACCTGCCTTGGAACAAGTCCTGTGGTTCGGTGCACTAGCCTGCATTGATTCATGGCTGTACTCGTTTACCATATTGCCGCTTCGGTTCACCAAAGCGCTCTACATATTGGTGTCCTCCTGGGTACTCAACATATATCGTGAAGCTCAATTCGTGTTTACATTTATTATCAATGGGGTCGGCCGAGTATGGCGCAGACGCTTGAGGACCGCGAAGAACATGCCATCTGATATAGCGCATAGTGCCCAGCAGAAGGGGCTTACGGAGACCAATGACTCGTCTGTCAATGGGAATACGGATGCAAGGTTAAAGCCTCGACAGAATAACACCAGACGAAGAAAGACCTCAGCGCAGCCAAAACATCGAAGACAAAAGTCAATACCGTCAGCTTTGGAACCAGATGACAAAGCGGATATACTGAAAGGCTTTTTGATGATCTGTACTTGTATTATCTTGAGTTCTCTTGATGCCAGTCGAATGTATCATTGGATTCGAGGACAAAATGCCATCAAACTCTACGTTATTTATAATGTGCTGGAGGTCGGTGATCGTCTACTTTCAGCGATTGGACAAGACGTGCTTGAATGTCTTTTCTCAGAGGAAGCGTTAGACAGAGGTCTAGACGGTCGTAGCAAAGTTGTGCGCCCATTCTGGCTCTTTTTACTTGCCCTTGCATATACAACAACGCATGCAACGGCTCTTTTCTACCAGGTGATAACACTCAATGTCGCCGTTAATTCTTACTCAAACGCGCTGATTACGCTCCTACTATCCAACCAATTCGTTGAGATCAAGTCGACGGTTTTCAAGAAGTTTGAAAAGGAGAACCTTTTCCAGCTGACATGCGCGGATGTTGTTGAGAGATTCCAGCTCTGGTTGATGCTTACCATAATTGCATCCCGAAATATCGTCGAGACAGGAGCGTTCACGTCTTGGTTCACTGTGGGATCAACCGTGGCAGATCAGGTACGATCGACAGTCACTAATAGTACTCCTCTTACGACCTCCCCGCGTTCGTCCACCTCGATACTTCCTCAATCATTTACATTCTTACCGTCGACAATCTTTACATCCTTGACCGGCGGCGCAAATACACTTTTACCCCATTTAGCTCAGGTCTTAGGACCCTTCTTGATCGTCCTGGGATCTGAGATGTTCGTGGATTGGCTCAAACATGCATATATTGCCAAATTTAACAACATACGACCAGCGATTTACGGGAGATTCCTTGACGTTCTCACGAAAGATTACTACACTAATGCATTTGTCGATCAGAACTTAACTAAGCGACTTGGCCTGGCAGTCATTCCCATGGCTTGTTTGTTCTTCCGAGTCTCTGTTCAGACGTATCAAATGTTCTTACAGGCGTTGCTGCCGATGCAAGCGTCTTCAACTGAGCACAGTGCTTCGTTGACAGCGATGCATGAACATTACTCCAACCTACCCCAACCGTCAACAGCGCCCATGCCGTTCACTGTTCAGTCAGTCATGTCAACCTCTCTTGATCGTCTGTCATGGTTGTTTAATACCATAGTGGAGAATGCTATTCCTTCGCCGATACAGTCTGTCACCTTCTTCACTATCGTCCTCGTGATCACTGGTTATTTGATCCTTCTCATCTTGAAGCTTACTCTGGGAATACTTCTACTATCTTTTTCTCGCTCGCGTTATAAGGCAATGAAGGATCGTGAGCAGAAGCTTTACTTTGGTGTTCAGCATGAGTTCAATGGCATATCTCCATCTACCTCTCAGGACCATTTGGAGCAACACAGACCGCCTCATTCTTCCACCACAAATACAATCCGAGACTACACTGTTGAAGGAGGCCGTCGAGTTGGTGGCTGGGGCGTTGTAGAGGTAGATGAGGATAAGAGACGTTGGATCTATGCAGACGACCCGGATGCTTTGCGGAAGATCAAAGAAAAAGAGCGTGCCCAGAAAGAAAAGCAATCTGCCAAGGACAGTGGAGCATTACTTAATCTTGATGGGGTTAAACGATATGAGATGGTGGCCAAGCGAATCTGGTAGTACAGCTTCTCGTTTATGTAAAGTGCATACTGCATATTTGAGGAGTTGGGATTCTTGTTACTGATAGATGATTTAATTTGTAATGAAATTTCTTTTCTGTCTCTGGCTTCATTATAAGCGACAAACTCCGTATACTATAAGCTAGACAAATCGCGGCTTCTGCGCAACCACCACTCCCACATCCGCGTGCACAACAAACCCCTTCTCATGCCCATCCTTAAGATCCTGCATTCTCCTCTTAACCTCCTCCTCAATATCCTCATCACTCCTCCACGAACCCTCATCAACAGCAACAGCAGCATCTCTCTTCCTCCTCAAAAAGATCCTCGCCAAAGTCTCAAACACCTTATCAATCCACTCATTAGTCATAGCCCACAACTCGGGTCTATCGCGAGTTTTGTAGTCAGTCCTGGTAATGTTCTGGAATCCAGCGGCTTCAGCGGCTGCTTCGACAGTTGCGGGTGTGTTGCTGCTTCCGCCGTGGTCGATCTGGCCTTGGACGCAGAGGCGTAGGGTATCCATGCTGGGGAGGGCTTGGTACCGTTTTTCTGGGTTTGTGAGCATGTATGTGTGCTCGAGGTCTTCCCATTGGAGATGGCCGCCTGGTTCTGTAACCATAGATTTAATACAAAACGTAAGACATGGAAAGGACAGGGAGACCTACTCAGTAAAGTTGCAATGTTGGCAACGGCGGTCCTATATTCTGACTCTTTGAGAGCCGCTACAAGCAGTCTCACATGGACAAGGTCATATCTGCCATGGTGTTCTGGTGGAAATGGTTCCAGACAGTTGTGAAGAGAGAAATGAATCGAGCCATCTCCGCGGTCTTTCGGTAGTTGCTCGTCTGATATATCAAAGCCATGGTAATACCGCTTGTTTCCGATGGGGTATGTTGTATCTAGGTAGTTTCGTACATCACGAAGCCATACTCTGAAGGTAGTTAGACTTGACCACTTTTCTCCACATATTGATACTCATCTCTAAGAATAAATTTCATACCCAGTACCAGTAGCTACATCAGCTACAGAAAATATCCTCTCTGCCGTGATGGATTTGTGGATGAGTTTGCCGCCGCATAGCTCTCGCAAGAAGTAATGTTGAGAGTCGAGGCTTTAATGTCAAAGTTTGTTAGTTGCCTATATGAAATCCCATAGAGAGAGGTAGAATGAAAGATGAATTGAACCTACCGTTGACTCTCATCTCGATCACGAGTGAGCATATAAAACTCTCCTGACGATGGACCACTCATTTTGCAACTTCCCTGGACAATTTTACTCTCAAAGAGGGTCCTGTCGAAGGTTGTTCACAGTAGAATGAATATCAAGATCAAGCCTAGTATCTACGGGGTCACCGATGAATTTATACTATCCCAAGAGACAAGACTGAAGAAGACTCTCGGAGAAGAAAAAAGAAGCGAGAAACAAAGACATTTTGAAGGTGACAGTACACGCCACACAACCTCCTATTCAAGTGGGTTCGTCCATAATTTGAAGTTGGAGATTAGTCTGAAGTGTACATATAATTCATCGTTTCATACTTCACCTTTGCGAGGATTTTCTTGTTATCTCATTTGTCTTAACATTGACACCCCAGCAGGACCTGCAGTGAATCGTGGCGAGTGCTCTGACTGTCCTAGACTATGTAGCCGACATCTACATTAGTCGTCTTCAGATACATAGCTTTTCTACATCCATTGGTGCGAAATAACCTAGTTAGTCAAAAATTTTCCGAGTAGCTATTCCCGAGCTAGACATGCGTGTATGCAGCTACAGCGTTGCATACCTAGGGCAAAGCATCTCCTGCCATCTAGGAACTTTTAACCTATAGGTTCACAGGGATCGGGGGTAATTCATGTACCTAAGATAGGTAGCTTCGGGTACTTGGTTAGGTACAGGTATCTAGCCAGCCACAACACCAACTCCTCAATTTTGAGCATGGTACGTAGTTAGTTTTTCGGAAACTTGACACATCCCAGATCGGAGTCTTTGAGGAGCATTTTTCGATGTCACCGAATTTCTCAAGGTTAGCTTTCCTAATGTAACTACATCACCAGTTGACGGCAGGGCTAAGCCGCGAATTATGTGTGAGTGGTCACAGTTGCTGTATACTTTGCATGTGTCTAGGATCAAGTGAAGCAGTCAGATGATATTAGTTAACCCTAAAAGAACTCTGTACCAATCTACATATCCGACAATTAGTCACTTTTCCCCATCGCAATGACAACAATCTAAAGTTATTTGATCTGAACATTTTCGCGCCTTATTTACCGCACCGCTGAGGTAGCTTCTCAAACACCCAGCCAAATATCTCCCGACTCTTGTACAAATTCATTACCCGAAGTCGCTCATTATCCAAATGTGCGTGGTCACTGGCCTGTCCACAGGGTAAATTGGCGGCAGGAGCGGAGAATTCTCTTTCCAGGAACCGGATCGTGGGGATTGAGCCGCCTTCGCGAATATAGATGGGCTGCACGGGGGTAGGTGTTTCGTTTCGAGTCGGCCATGCGGAAGCAGATGGTGGTGAGGTTGCAGTTTCGTGGCGAGAGATGCCATTTCTGTTGCCATTACCATGACCGTGTGTGGGCAAAGATAGCAGCGACGAAGATGGCGAGAGTGAGTCTTCGGCATGATCAGTAACGTCGTCACCCCTCTTGGATCCGTTTGTCCTTGCACCTGTTAAGGTCGAGGAAGTCGGTACTGCAGTCGCATTGGATGCACTTTGTTTTCTTTGTGATCTCTTCTTCGACGAAGTTGTAGACGAAGAAATGATTCGATCGATATGTGATGCCACACTATCATTTGAGTTGATTCGGTTAAGCTCCGCTCCAAATGGTCTCATGATTGTCTTGGATTGAGGTTGTGGATAGTTGTATCGTTTTTCATCCAAATTCGGAGTCCATGCTGCGGAGATAGCTTCGGCCAAGGTACCGAAGATTTCGTTGTCAGGGTCGCCTAGCCATGGGTCGGATTTTCCGGTAATTTCAATCGTGAGCTCGTTTTGTGAGTCTAGCAAGTCGAACTGCTCCTGAGCAAAAGCAGTGAGCGCAGATGCAATCTCATCGGCACTCTGATTAGGTACGATGCGCACTGACAAAGTAGCCTTTGCTCGTCGGGATATGGTAGTACCCGTGTTCTTGTTGCTTGGCACTTCGATTGAGTGAACAGTGAATGATGGTTCACGCCATCGATACCTCAAAAAATGGGGGAATGCATCGCGGTCTTCGATCTGGGGATGTAGTGGAAGCATTGCTTCGGTGATTGCTTGAAATCGCTGTTCCTCTGCTTTAGTCAGTTCTGCCACCGTGTCATAAAAGTTGGGGAAGTTGATGTGGCCTTTACGCCCAATGAAGGTTGCAAGAAGTAGAGAGAGATCTTTCAAAGGCTCATCGAGCAATGAACTTCCGTCGATACCACTGTGGAGATCAGGATGATCGCTCGTCACAATCAGATTCGCATGAACTACTCCCCGAAGACCATAGGTGAGACAAGGAATATGGTCATCAAGCCAATAGCTGTTGGCGAGTAATATCCAATCCACGTTTCCAATTAAATCCTTGTTTTCACGAACTGCTCTTTCGAACCCTTGGGAGCCTGATTCTTCTTCACCCTCAATCATGAATACGACATCACAGCCAAGAGCTTTGCGTCTGACCAGATCGGCTGCTGCATACACAGCTGCCAGAATTGGCCCTTTGTTGTCAGACACACCGCGACCGTACAAATATCCATCAACAGAAGCAAGTTGGAATGGATCTGTTCGCCATTTGGGCTGATTGTTGTCCGCACCAACGACATCATAATGGCCGTAAAACAAGAGAGTCTTGACATCCGGTCCAGGGTTGGATGCCGAAAATCTTGCATATACAACTGGATTGGTATCTGCGCCAGTCTGAAGTAGTTTGGTTGTCGCTCCCAAAAACGCACAGTGACGGCGTAGGAATGTCGCTCCTTGGTTGCATTCAACCGAGAACTTAGGACTGGATGAGATTGTCCGGTAAGAAACGAACTTGAACAGAGTATTGACCATGTCGTCTGGAATGAGTTAGCTCGTCGTCTATATTCTGAGATGAATATTTGTACAAACCGTTGCCAATAGGTTGAACTTCTTTTTGTTCTAGGTGCCCGGCTAAATCCCAGATAGCGACTGTATTGTCATTTCCGCCAGTTGCATAGATGCGTCTATTGTTGGACACTCTAGTGGTGGAGGCCAGGATGGTGCCTTCGTGAGCTGTCCAGCAGCCAATTTCTTCGAAGCTCGAATTGAATTTCTGGACACGTCAGTATACTATTCTCCAATTAAAGATGAATGCAAGTAAGCCTGGAGTTGATTCTTACTTTGATGACTCCCTCAGCGTCACCGGCAATTGCTATACCGTCCATTATGCCAAGAGCCCACAAGTCTCCTTGATGTTCCGTAATTTGCTTGACAAGCTGCCGTGAGTCGAGGTTCCAGATATTAAGAGCACCACCGGCCAGACCACAGTATAACAGAGAACCTTCAATAGCAAGCGATAGCACCGCATCGTCTCCGTTTTCTAGTTCAAACCACGGCATTGGAGCTCCATTGTTCTCATGTGTCAACCGCCATAATTTGACAGACCTGTCACCGGATCCTGTCAACAACACTTCTTCGGATGGCGCAGATTCTACCAAGCCGTGAACGATGATCATGCAATAGATGTAGCCATGGTGGGAAAACAGTCTGTGTTGGTCGCGGTTGAATGTCAGAGTTTTTCCACTATGTTGTTCATTCAAACTATAAGCGTCTGAATCCTCTGATCGAGGATTGATGCTGCCACCAGGCCCTCGAGAATCAAAGAACCGATGTGTCCGCTGAGACGGGTGTCGAGCCACTGTACCCTCTCCATCGGTAGACAAATTGCACCACTAGACGGGTTAACTAGGGTGCCGGTCATATATTAAGGCTTATATACATACCTGCAGACTTGTGTTTTGTCCGCCGCAAAAGACAGTGTTTAGTTGTTGTGAGTAGACAACAGTGAAAATATCACCAACGTCATGGTGAGAGTATATTGAGTATAGTCTTTCAAAAGTAGAAGTTGACCAGACCTGTATTTCCAGTCAATATGTGCACCTTAAAACGATGGCAACGGTGGAGGAACATACATTTACCACCGAGTCTCCACCACTGGAGAAAAGTAATTGTCCATCAGGAGAGATGAATAAACTCAAAACACTTTCCCCGTGTGCCGGAACAGACAATACCAGCTCATAGGTGTCCAAAGACCAAGCCTATTAACTAATGATCAGTAAAGTGTGATTCGGTCAATATTTGGGTGCAATCACATACCAAGATATCACCGCCTTGCAACCCAGCAAACACACACTCTTCGTCCAAAGCTACAGCTAGTACAGACCGAGATGCTTGAACACGATGACCAATGGCACAGTCATTTTGCATGGAGAGCTTGGAGGAAAACTTTGTAGGGGGGTTATCGTTGCTCGAAAATGAACCCGGTGAGTCATTCTCTGAGTGGTCATCGGAATCAAGAGAAAAGCGTGGCATGGTGGCGGAAACCGCCAGCGCGGATGCAATGCGGTCCAGTTCAGTACAGTGTCAGATGGGATCAAAAATTGAGTCTCTTCCTGCTTGTGAACTTTCTTATTGGCTTGTACAGGAGAGGTGTCAGTAGCTAATCTAAACCAGCAGCTTGGATGCACTAAGAAAGAGGAGATCAGGATCAAAATGGGTTGCAGTTGTGTGTGGGGATGACACTTGGCCAAATGAACGGGAGTGATCTACCGGGGCGAATAGGAGGTATTGACAGGGGTAGTCGTTTAGTCCCTCTGAAGCTGATGTTTTTTGTTGTACAAAAGCAAAGGATGGATGATGTGATTGAGAAGAATGATGGATCAATAAAAAGCGACGGGTGCCAAACAGCGGGGCGGATTCTCCACTTGGCGCGGGATCTGGTGCCTGAGAGATCAGGTATCGAGTACATTTATATCAGGTCAGGGCCGGATAGCAGATGTTGATATGAACATGAGTTTATTTTGCAAATCGTACTATAATGCCTCTTCACTGACAGAAAGATGTGTTCTACCTCAAGTGTTTCTGGAAAGAATTGGCTGTTTGACGCCTCATGCACTAAAGGCTTCACCGCTCCACTACGATCACCGTAAGCCCTAACCCTAATACAACCCTATTAGCCCTAGCCCTAGCCCTAAAGGGAAGGTCATCGGAGACCGATTGACTACCACCCTACAATAAGACACGAAGTAACTTAACAATCCTCGGCTTTCGACATGACTCCGATTCCACCCTCCACAATGACCTTCTTCTTCTGCAACGACTTCTTGACTGGCTTGGGGTCAGTGAAGATCTCGTCCAACTCCTCCAGAGAACGGCCCTTAGTCTCCACAAGGAAGAAGTACATGAAAGCCCATTCCACGAAATGAATAACCAGGAAAATGGTGTATGTCTTCCAGCCGATGTTTTTGAGCGCCACAGGAGTAGCGTACATGTTGATGAAGGCACCGAGACCGGAGAGGACACCTTGGGCAGCCATACCCTTGACGCGAATATCGTTTCGGAGGACCTCAGTTGGATACAGTGCTTGCAGTGGTGTCCAGCAGAAAGAGAAAATTGCACCGTACAAGAAGCTCATAAAGATGAAACCGTAGCCCATTGAGTTGCTGATGTGGCCATCAGCCAAAGAGGCAAAAACATTCATCACGAGGTAGCAAAGTCCAGTCATGAATGTGCCCCAGAGGAACAAATTGCGACGACCAAAGCTTTCCACGGTCCAAGAGCCAGCCAATCCAAAGACAAAGCCGACAACGGTGTTGAGTGCATTCAACAGCAGCTGTTTGCTAGAGCTGGTTATACCCAAATTTTCATAGACGACGGGCATATAGTAGCTAATCGAACCACCAATAAACTGACTGAAGAATGTGACCAGTAGTACGAGAAACATCCGATACCGAACTTCATAAGAGTTGACAATAATGCGGTAGTCGTACCACTTCTGTCCGCTCGCCAACTCTCGTGCGTATGCTATCTGGGCATGAATCTCGTCATACTCTAGCTGAACAACGGCGGAGTCCTCACGACCATTACCGTGATACTTCACCAAGATATTCCGCGCCTCTTCTGAGCGTTGACGCATAATCAGCCATCGCGGACTCTCGGGAATGAGCCACACCAGGCCCATAGCTATAGCTGCGGGAATAGCCTGGATGATGATTGGTATGCGCCAACTCCAGTTTGAAGTCATGAAGCCAGTACCATAGGTGGTCCAAGATGCTGTCATGGAACCAATGTACCAACTGCACACGTTGAAGAGACCGCTACCAATACCTCGCCATGTTGGGTAGGCAATTTCAATAAGATATATGGGAGCGGATGTAGTGACGAGAGTGACACCTAGTCCAACCAAGAGGCGTCCGCCCATAAATCCACCAATGGCTTTGGTAGTGGCCTGGATGATTGTCCCAATCACAATCACCGCGCATCCAAGTGACATGCCAAATCGACGGCCCATGAGGTCAGAGGCGGGGCTGGCAAACATGCACCCGATGATGTTTCCAACACTGTATAGAGCAGTGACGGCGCCAATGCTCGATCCTTCCATGGAGATGTTGAAATAGGTATGGAAAGGATCCATAGCATTCAACGAGCTCATGACCGAGCCGTCATAGCCATTCATACAACTTGCTATTTCGATCTTAGCATCCGGAGACATATGGATGCCATTGAAGTCTTACTTACTCAATGTCACTAGGACCATGATAAAGTACAGCTTTACCATGTTCCTACTCAGCATCGACTGATTATCCTTGGCAACAGCATCCGTCAAGGCCACTGAATAGACCTCGTTGGTCTTGCCATGGAAGATTTGTGGTTCATCCTTTGTCTCCAGGTGAGTAACGCCATCAATAGGCTTCTTCTCGGAGTACGCCATTGTGAGAGTACCGAAAAGCTCAACAGAAATGAGGTTATTGCAAACTCGTTTTCTCAATGCTGTTCACGGATGACTAAATGGGTGCGATCATTGCGAGTCTTTATAATTCTTGATTTACTCGCTCTATGTATGTTACTTGACATCCTAGTGCTAGTGCCAACCCCAGAATTTGTCATTTCCAAAAGCTGCATCTATCACGAACACGGGGTAATAGAGAGCTAACTACCATCCCATGCCAAATGCAGCATCCATCAATGACTGTCGCCGTGTCCAAAACAGTTAGATACCAACATCTTCTTTATCTTTCAATTATAGTTTGTTTTTTCCTTTCCGCCGAATGGCCACTGAATGGCCATGCTAATGACTAGGGACGAAGTATTAAAGAAACTCTAAAAAGACGCTTGTTATTCTCCACTAATCGGAAGCCATGCCCTGAAAATTAAAAACGCGGGGTGGTGGACAAACAAGCATTTATTGGTCGAATCTGGTAGGCTGGATCTTCAGACCCCATGGATGGAGTCATGGACAAGCTCTTCTAGTGTTACTCGGTAATTGGTCACAAATTCAGATTCGGCTCCTCCCCGGGTAATCTGGTTAAAATAATATGCTTACCATTCCAAAAACATGTGTATTAGACCAAGCATGGATGCGCTAAAGCCGAAGACAAGGGATTGTCTTGTCGGTTGCCAACATTCGCCAATTCCTCCCCCGCACTAAGTGGCGTAGCACATAACAGTGAATCGTTTACATGCAGTTTGAGTCATAAGCGAAGGCCCTACTTGTGGTATATTTGGCCTTAACACCTTTTGACGGCTTATGTTAAGGTCGTCGGCTATCGACAGCTTCCATAATCGGACCAATATCAGATTTACAAAACAGTAGATACCTTTTCCGTATATCAGTCCTTCATGCAGGAAAACTAACATCATCATCTATAATCTATATACATCATTCTATGGCCTTTCTCAAGGCATCATGTGAAGTAGTAAGCTGTTCCCACGCCGGCAAATGCTCCGGAATATTGTCAGGGTCCAGTTCCGGATAAGACTCCTTGATTGTTTTTAGCACATTTGTGAAAAGTACCTTGTAAGCAGGGCCGGAAAAGTGCAGGCCTGTAGAAAGGACTCGTTAGCTGTATTATCCAGGAAAGTTCGTTTGCAAAGGCGTAACACATACCGTCAGTCAAGTAATCATTCAAAGGGTTAACAGCTGGAAGCTCAGGCAGCCCATAAATCGGATCCCCTTCCTTCCAACCTACTTCTTCCATAATGAGATCCCACATTGGCACGGTAGGAACACCAAGCTCCTTTCCAACATTCACCGTGGCATCGCAATATTCGCGGGCCCGATGAGTCGTCCGGTCGACCTCGAACTGATGGCCCAGCACATCGTCGAATTGTTGATGATTGAATGGGCCGGGCCCGATAAGAATCACTTTTGCGCCTACTTTTTCTGCCGCAGAAACGATTTTGCGTAGGTTGTCCTGATACTTTTCCACGGGGACGGAGTTGTTGGATGCAGATTGGGGGACGATAGAGTCGTTTGTACCGAAGAATACGACCTGACAAACACAAATCAGATTCCACACAGGATTGATATTATGATTCTTTTAACTTGTATACCAAAAGCTTGATTTTCGATGCTCCCGCTGATTCCAGTTCAATCAATGGATCTATTATAATAGCGGCGTGATTTGAGGTGTAGCCGCCGAACCCTCGTTGAATAACATCCAATTTACGATTATAGACTGCAAATGAATGAGATCGTATGCTCGCCTCTGAACCGAGCTACGCAGGAACGACTGGCTTACCATCTTGCATTGCCGGTCCGAAGCAGAAGCCAAATTCCTGGTTGTAGGCCAGCTGTGTGATGGAGTCCCCGAAGAGTATCGTCTTATCGAAAACGAGACCCATTTTCAAAGCAATAAAGACTTTAAAATTCTATGTTCTGACGTATAAAGGATGATCGTGTCTTAATAAACATTCATTATAAGAACTGATTGATATCGAGTACATATGTAGACACCACGGCAAATATTAAACCCTCTTCAAATGTTGGTTCCTTGCAAATACCACTAGCGATTTATGTTTCAGACCATGTCTTACTAAATGACATGTGACAAACTAGTTACTTTATCCTTCAAATTAGCCGTGCAGCCAGTCTGCATATACCTAGCGGAGAGTGGCTTCTTGATTCTACTTAGGGCACGGAATGCCCGTGCCGAATGTGGTTACTGCCATTGACCCCAGAGTCTTTGAGGCTTTCCCCTCCTGATAACTAGTGCGTAAGTATATCGCAATGGGCGTGATGGAAGAGCTATTACCTAGAAATACCGAGTGACAATTATACGTAGGTATTGGATAATACTCTAAAAGTCTCAAGCTATCATAGGTTGGCTAGCACAAAATCATCAGCATATCCAATGCATCTTTGTTGTTTAATCCAATACCTCAACTTCACTGAAAGACAGACGGGCCGTCCATCGACGTACTGAACCAAGGAAGGCTCTCAAGCATTCCTTGCCAGAGACTAGCATCCCAATCCATCGCTGCATGAGCGCCAATGTAAGCTGCGGACTCAAAATGACCCAGGTTATCAATCATTGGCCATATCTCTTGATGAATATCTACATCTCCACTCGTTTTTAACAATGGATTTGGTCCAGCTTGATCAGAAGCAGTGTGGCCAGACGCATTTCTGGTTACCACAGTCGGGCTTGCCTTATCAGATACCATCTGTCGCGTCTCAGGCTTGCTCTTTTCGAGCCACAACAGCATGCTGCCGATAACCTTCTTGGAATTCTCCCAAACGTCACCTCCCTGGGAAAATGATCCAATCCTTTGCATAATTGCAACGCCGACATTGCGAATCTTCTTATTGTCCACTCCGAGTGGTTCTGTCGTATCGTTTGGAAACAGTAGACTGAGCTTCGACAGCACTAGCAAGCCGTACCATAGTATTGTATAAGATGTTGTAGGAAAGTGAACAGCGACGGCAGAGGGTGTAGAAAGGAAAGTCGCTACTATGCGATGTGCTGAAGAGCTGATAGCTTGGAGCTGACCCATCTCGTGGATATGGAATACGTCTCTCTGTCGTCGGAGAGATTGACCGAGGACAAGTATAGGCGTGGCACTGAGCTCGAGTTGGAGGGCCCCTATCACGAGTTAGATAATTCAAATGAACGGGAACCGGGGGTTACAATTTACAATCATCATTTGAGTCCTGGCATTGCAGTATACTCTCCCCGGTCTTTTGCTTCTCCATAAGTTCAAACACAGCCTGCCAGGTTGATTGATTACCAGAATCTGAATTGTCATTCAAGTTGTTCTCTAGCAAGAATTGGGCTTTCCGAACGAGAGATTGGACGTCTAGGTATGCCACAAGACTTGGATCAGTGGGATATTCTGCTCTCAGGGCTAGCTCTTTTCCACATTGATCAATCCACTTGGTGTGCCGCATGGTCAACTGACGACGAAAGATTGATAGTCTTTAATCTTTTAGTCAGTCTTGTATTCGTCGACAAGGAAAGTATAGCAAGTAAAAGTGGTCTACTGCATACAACTTACTTGGAGCAAAGATAATAACAGCCCAGCAGCGCCCTTTGTCCAGCAGGGTTTTGATAAATCTCGTATCCTTGCGTCTGGTTGGACTCCTTACTATCCAATGGTATCGCCTGCATTCTGAAATTGTCGTCCTTGTCCAGACTCAAGTCCGCAACAACCATAATGGCTATCTGAAGCAACATATATGCTTGTGTATGATAAGTCTTCCAATGATAGTGGTACCACGCTGTATGCACGAGGAGACCTTGGAGTAGATCCATGTTCCTTCTCATCTCCATGAGCAGACAAGCGCCAATAAACTCTCGTATTTCACGCTCTAGCTTCTCTTGCAGGGCAGGATCATGTTCTAGACAAGCCGTCACAATACACAGGAGTAGGAAGGGAAACTCTCGCCGAAGAGCTGAAGCGTTGACCCCTTCTGGAATAAGAACGAAGGGGAAGTGATGCATTTTATGTTTCCGAAATTTTTGCAGAAGCTCGTCCGCCTCCGACAGCATGAGTAATTCTCTCGAGATGAAATCGTCTGTGTCGCCGCGTTTGTTCGATAACCACTGCTGGCTGACATGTCCAGTGTCTGATGAGTCCGGAGTCATTGTAATTGAACTAGACCCATTCTCCATGACTTGATTATTGTTCTACTACCATTAGCATTCAGGCTGTTTGTCTATGACCGGTACTAGTCTAAAGTTACCTGCCTTTGCGAGTTGGGAAACCAAATCGTCGATCTTTTTTTCTAGGTTGTCAATTCGACTTTGCCTAGATAATTAACTGAGCCTCAAGATCGTGATGTAGTGCTGACCGTTACTGGGTATGGAGAATCGAATCGAACTGACCTGGGTCTATCCACGCGGACATTGGGTGTGAAGATACACGACCAGCCTAATCTGTTGCATCGCTCGTACGTTCCGGAATCCACAACAAGCTTACATTTGACTTTCAATTCGGCACAGCGCATGCAGGCATGTCGTCTTGAGGGATTTCTGTGATTCATCGTGGCATAGGAGAGAACAAGAGCAGGGGTGATGCTGTGGTACGTTTAGAGCATGGACACTGATGGGTGGATCCAGCCAGCCAAGGCGAATTTCGGCCGAACCACGCCGTCTCGAGATATGCTGGTGCCAAATACCGCAATATTATAGGACTCGCTCAAAGAAGGCTACTAGAATATGTGACGTTGGTGCGAAATAGAGGGCGAAGTGGAAGTTGGAAACAAAGAGTCGGGTATGGCGGCGGAGTCGGAGTCGGGATTGGCCAGACTCACACTTACCGTTTATGGAAGGTATCTTGTTGGGTGCATAACATATAAAGGGGCACTTCACGCAATATATAAACAAGCATGCTCTAGACACCGGATGTTAACTTCCTCTCAGCCATGGTAACTTGGCCTTCTTTCCTGTTGAGCAATATCACCATGGCTTCGAGTCACGAGACGAAAACGGCAACCACTACTGTTGCACTTCTTCATTCGCATCGAGGCCTACAACATCTCGAGGGGATAAAGCTCTATGGTATTTTGATGGGCCTCATGATCGCAACATTCTTGATTTCTCTGGATGTCTCGGTGATCGCGACAGTACGTGCATACTCCGTTGCCTCCGAGGTTCATCTGACATACTAACGGATATCACTCCGAAAAGGCAATCCCTTCCATAACGAGCCAGTTCCACGCAACGACCGATATTGGCTGGTACGGAGCAACCTACCCTCTCACCATGTGTTCGCTACAACCACTAAGCGGAAAGATCTCAACCATCTTCTCATTGCGATGGTCATACTTGGCTTTCTTTGCCATATTCCTGCTAGGGTCTTTGCTTTGCGGAATTGCCACTAGCTCTCAAATGTTCATTATTGGAAGAGCAGTAGCAGGTATTGGTGGTTCTGGTGTTGTCTCTGGTGGCCTGTCTGTGATTGCAATTGTAACACCAGCCCGTCAAAGGCCGTTGTTCACAGGCCTTATAACCTCACTTTACGCCGTTGGAACCGTTGTTGCACCTATCATTGGGGGCGCATTTTCCAAAAATTTCACCTGGAGATGGTGCTTCCTCATCAACTTGCCTGCTGGAGCTCTAACCATTGTCGCTCTGTTAGTCTTCTACCATGCACCAGAGAGTCCTTCGAAAGAACAGAGTCAAAGTATCATCCAGAAAACCAAGCAATTGGACTTGATAGGTTGCGCATTATTCATACCATCAATAATCATGGTCATGCTAGCTCTGGAATGGGGAGGCGAACAATATGCCTGGAACTCTGCCACAATCATTGGACTCTTTGTCGGCTTCGCCGCCGAGATAATTGTTTTCGTACTTTGGGAGATACGTACAGGAGATCAGGCAATGATCCCCTTTTCGCTCCTGGGATATCAATCCGTTATCTTCAGCATTTTGTTTGCATTCTTCTTCATGGGATCTTTTGTTATTCCAGTCTATTATCTTCCCGAGTGGTTTCAGGTCGTCAAGGGTGCAAGCCCTATTCGAAGCGGCGTTATGCTCCTGCCTTCAATTTGTACTCAAATTGCTGGATCACTCCTGTCCGGTGTATTGGGTAAGTTGAAATACCCTGTAAAGGACCGTGGCTAACGAAAAATTTATTAGCCAAGTTCGTTAAATATTACAATCCTGGGTTCTTTCGTGGATCTACACTTCTCTGCATCGCAGCGGGACTGTACACGACCTTTACACCTGTCACAACCTCATCGGGCCATTGGACTGGGTTTCAAATACTCCAGGGCCTAGGATGTGGTTTTGCAGCCCAGATGCCTCTTCTCATGGTCCATTATGTCCTTAAAGAGAAACCTGGGCACATCCCACTTGGTATTTCGACAGTTCTTTTCGCACAGTACTTTGGCAGCACGGTGATGCAGAGCATTGGTGGTTCTATCTTCACAAACAAGCTAGTTAGTGGACTGGTTTCAAGCTCACGTTTGAGTCATGAGCAGGTCAATATGCTGCTTGATGCGGGAAACTCGAAGGTACGGGAGGTGGTTGGCAAGAACTTCCCTCACCATCTGGGCGATGTCATCACAGCGTACAATAATGCAATCACAAGTGTATTTGCAAGATTGTCGTATGAAGAAGAATGTCTTTGATCTTGCTGACGTCTCTGTTTACAGTATCTTGCAGTCGCTGGGAGCGGGTTGGCATTTTTGCTTGCTATTGGCATCAAATGGAGGGACAGTACCAAAAGTATTGTCGGCGGCGTTGAGACAAGTGAAGAAAAGTGAATAAAAGCTCGACGACAGTCAGCGGGCCTAATCAGATGTACCATAGTTCAACTAGAACTGCTGTCTAGAAGGATGGTGAAAGAATAGGGTTAGGGCTAGGGTTATCGCCAGTGGTCACTCTATAGGTAGATAGCAGTTTGTCGATGCCCAACAGCACTTAGAAATCCACTTCCATCATCAAACAGCTAGATAACGATCTATCGCAATGGACTTTCCATGGCTGATGCAGTATGACATCGAGAAGGTATACATGCTGTATGTGTACCTAATGTAACGCGGTCATCGTGCATGGTCCGCTCCTATGGCAAGAGCCGAAAGCGCTCAATCCTTTTCTTGGGATGTGTCATATTCGAATCTTTTCTCTAGCAATCGCTGTCTGAGTCATTTCAGGGTTGGGAAAAAAGTAAGGAAAGAGAAGACATGACTGCGCCACATATTTATTCCATCTCACTCACCAGCCACAGTTCAGTCCACCAATCAGAGCCAGCGAGACACCGCCAGTTCATTCCTTCGCAGTTGACCGACTCGACTTGTTCCTTTTCCTGTCGCAAACTAGACTCAACTAGAGTGCGTGCTATGCTCGTTGGTCGTCTGACTCGAGACTAAAAAGTCTCAAGTTAATCGGCGCCCAACAAGCCATCGTGCTAGTGGTCGCCCCGAGCAATCATAATGTGACAACGCAGGTCCCCCTCTGGCGCTCTCCACCAACCACTCACCTCCCGTTCCAGCCATCTTCAACCAGTCTGCCCGCCTCAACGTGGGCGCCTCGTCTCATGCAGGTTATCCAGTGCCTAATGCTATGCTGCAGTCAAGTACCTGCGGGCTACTTTTCGGCCTTACAATCCCTCCGTTTCTCTTTCACGAATCAAGACTCCGGAACTGTTTCATAGTCAAGGCTATTTGATCGCAAACATGTTCCCTTAAGAACTCCGCGGACGATTCCTCCCGAATCCTTGCGAAAATTGACAACCACCCTATATGATCCCTACCTTACGATGAGCCATAGCTAAACGCATATCCGGAACAGTCGACAAAGGGAAATATTTACTGGATTCCTCTGGGGCTTACGGGCCAGCGGAAGACGAAAAGATGGCTGCAATCAAAGAAACGATAGCAGTGATAGACAAGTCGGGGAAGATGGTGTCAAATGTGAGTCGACATGTGACTCCTCCCCAATGTATAATATGTGACTAATGATGCGGTGTCACTACAGAGTAAACATTTGTTTGGCGTCTTCAAAGAAGCTCGCAACGCTTATCGCGAACGCAAAGCCGAGATCCGCGCAGTCAAAGACGCAGAGAAACAAGCACAAATTGCAGAACAGGAAGCTCGCCGCATCATGGCGAATCTAGCTCTCGATGACAAGCGATCCGTTACATCGTCGAGAAAATCAGGTCGAACGCGGGCGTCCCAGAACCTGCATTCCTCGAGTCGTTCACAGCGGATCGATGTTCCCTCGCGCTTTCAGTACGAACAAGATCTACACCACGGGCAGATGATGTATCAAGAGCCTCGGTCGTTGCAACAAACAGGACGTCGTCATACTGCCCAGGAGATAACTGCCAAAGAATCAGCTACTGCAGTCGCAAGATCGCAATCCAATAAATACATTGACATGGATTTAGCCTACGGAGAGGCTCATCCATTGGCCTTACAACACTACGAACCGAGACCTGCAGATGAGGAGCAATTGAACGGACTCGTTGCTAAAGCCAAGGGCCTACTTGAGGAGGCAGACTGTGTGCAACACACCGCTACCGCCACAATGGCTCACTTGCAGAAAAACCCCGATGCTATGGCAGCCGTCGCATTGACTCTAGCTGAGATCAGTAATTTGACATCGAAAATGGCCCCCAGTATCCTGGCAAGTCTGAAGCTCAGCGCTCCAGGCGTCTTTGCACTTCTCTCTAGCCCACAATTTCTTATTGCCGCCGGTGTCGGTGTGGGCGTGACGATCGTGATGTTTGGTGGCTACAAAATCATCAAGAAGCTCACCGCAGCACCCACGATGCCACAGATGGAAGCTCCATTCGAGTTCGCACCTCAGCCTCAGCAAGCAAAGGCGCCATCCACCAGTGTCGATGAACTCCTTGAGCTACAGAGCGAACATCTTAGCCATGTTGAGGTTTGGCGACGGGGTGTAGCCGACTACGAAGCAAGCAGCGTTGGGTCCACAGTTGATGGCGAGTTTATCACGCCAACCGCTGCCATGATGTCGGGTCTTGACTTGTCGGATCCTAATGTATTTCGACACCGAGGCCTATACGTGGAAGAAGAATCGACAACATCTTCTAGACGATCGAAGCATTCTCGGCAGTCCCGTCATTCGCGACATACCTCCAGCAAGGCAGGCGGCTCCAAAACAGGCGGTTCCAAAGCAGGCGGTTCGAAAAGTGGCAGTGCGAAATCAAGAGCTGGCGAGTCAACGACGGGCGAGTCCAGGAAGAAGAAGACGACTGAACCCAAGAGGTCCAGCAGGTTACGAATGATGTTTACAGCATAGCGACTGGCTTTTTGAATGATTGGATGTATAGATGAGTACAATCTCCTCACTCATGACTTTCTGCATATCCGGAGTTGTTTCTAGTTTGTTTAGCGATATATGTATCCTTTCCTTATTTTCTTCCTTAAACACCTGACTTATCTGCCCATTTTAATAAGTTTTTAGAATAACCACCTAATAGTCGAGTATGTACACACGCAGAAATATACCAACTTCTAGGATCTCGTCTCCTTGCTCTAACCTCGGTCTCTCACACACAGTATTGCTAAAATCTTTATCTAGGTATTAATGTTAGGTCCACGGATGTAGTATGCACACTTACTTCAACACATTCTAATATACAAAACTTATAATAAATGTCGGTCCTAGTATCTATAAGAGGTGTTTAGATAAAAAAAAAGGCCTAGTAAAAACGGTTTGAGATTTTTCCACCTACATGGTATCAAAAACCAAACTCTATACAACCATCAGGTGTGCAGGTTAAAATTGACTATCTTATGCAATTTGAGACCAGACCCAATCTGGAGGATTTAATATAACTAACCCATGTTTTTGTCAATTTCTATAGCTGCCCGAACCACCTGCAGTGCGACCGACATGCCTGTGTTCCTACCTATGTCCTGGAGAAGCCGGATAACAAACTTCCGGGTCTCGCGTTTCGTAGCTGCAGACTTCCCTATCATAAAGAGACCCCATATCATCATATACCCGCCTGACACGCTGCCTTGCACGGAGAGGCCAACAGGTGGGCCAGGTTCCGGCGATGAGCATACGAGCTCCATAGCCTGCGGCACAATGGCTAAGATATCGTCACCCAGTTTGGACAGAGTATTCACGGTCCTGTGAAGCTTTACTTTTGTATGTTCACGAACAGCCGCTTCGAGATCCGTGGCAAGAAGTTTGACCAAGATCCAGTATATGATTTCATATACAACCATTTGCAGAGTTCGTAGATTTGCCCACAGTCTGATCGCCCAAGCATCTTTGAACACGGCATATATTCCGTTATAAATCATGTCCGAGCCTGAATCAGACAATCTGGTGATTTTGTATGGTTCTTGTACAGCAAGAATGGCAGCAAGGTCCTCGAAGTCACGCGCAAGCAGACTAGCTTCGTCCAATAGATCGGACCAAGGGAAGCCCTCCCTATGCATATTTTCCCTGACCTTTGTAAGTACTATTACGCACCGCGTGCCTAGCACACCCATGATCCACCACGAAGTAGACGTGTCTGCGTACTTGGCAGCCTCTCCCTGTAGTTCCAGTATGTCCTCCGGAAACGCTTCGTCACCACGAAAACAGGCAAGCACCAAATCCGTGCGTACTTGGTTGAACATCCGGATCGTGACGGGTGTAGTAAACTGTCTTTTGCCCCGAGCAACCAACAACGCTGCCGCACCCCGGACATGTCGAGCCCAGGACTCGTAGACAGAGACATGCTCAAATACCCCCAGCGAGATGACCGACATCAAGGTGCTGTCCTTGACGGATTCAATAGGAGATGCTAATGCAGTATTCACATTACGTATTGCCTCCAAGTATTTCGCGCGTGCATGGCTGGCCAATTCGGGATGTTGGGTTGCATTGGCCAATGCTACGAGGCCTACAGCCGACATGCTAGCCACGAGTGTCGACTGCTCGCCATCAGCATGATAGATAGAGGGAATATAATTGAGGCATCCACGAGCATTGGCTCGGCCACCGATGACAAAGTGGCGGACAAAGTAGTTGACGCCGAGATCGTCCACCGTAGGGCTCAAGCTGCAAGTAGGTGGGGGTATGTCGTTAGTGGCGGCGCTCTTGGCTTTCTTCTCCTTGACACGCTTGATAGTCTTGTCTGTGTCGTTGCGGAAGACGAGCTCCCATTCATCTCGGTATCCGGGACATTTCTCACGAAGTCGAATGCACTGTCCACAATGGGGCCGTTGTCGGTCGCACTGAACAGAGACATGGTCTAGTTAGTATAGACAAAGCAAATACGAGTAAGCATATGTCACGCACACGTCGCTTGACAGACCGGCAGTTCCCACAATTCCTGGATACTCTTGGGCCAGGCTTATCGTGCGAGGTCATGCCCTGCCGTATCCGTCAAGAAGGATCTATCAGCTGTTGAAGTTCTGGTCTCGTCTAATTTCAAAGGAACGTAATAGCTACTAGAACAGGCAATCCTCGAACAACATCCACGTTGTGTTGATTCCATCTTTAAAGCTCAAGGTTCCCCTGCTAGGTGACGTCTTAAGAAATATTCGTGTTGTTGGGACCTTACGGTATGTGGTTAGGTCAGAGAATCCGTAGTTGTTTTTAGGTTTCAACTTTTCCCATTTTAGACAGGGCTGACAGGAGAGCTATCCCTAAATTGGTATGCGAGATGTTCGACCAATTAATGACCATCATCAACCAACAGCAACGACGACGAGCATTTCAGAAGTGCTTAGCTACATGACTTTTAATTGTTGTCGATCCTTTTCGAAAATTGAAATTAAGCTTCGCCCCAACAGTTGCCATGCTCTACTTCTGCGCACGCGTCAGCTCGTCTCGTTAGAATATATGTTCAATATCCTCTCAGTATTCTGATAGGCCGAACCCCGAGGCCGCTTAGCGTTCCCTAGTTTAATTGAGATTGACAAGCTCATTGCCTACTCTGGACCGGCCTAAAAGAGAGGCAATGGATACCTGAATATAGTTCTCTATTCCTATTCCCATCCGGGCATATGAGACGCTCGGCCAATCAACGACGAAGAACAACTCAACATGAATATTTGACGGTATGTAGTGTCACGACAGTAATAGGTAGGTTCAGGAATTTTGGGAACATAAAAAGGGACCATTTGCCCTTGTTCATCTTCACCCGGTTACTAGTGCCTAGATATCATATTCCAAGCTTACTATACCTGGACGCGATAGACTCACACGGCTACTACTACTATCGCACCACACAACATACTTGAATCAACACAATGGGTGAAGTAACCTACCACGACGGCATTGCCATCCTCCAACTCGTCATCTTCCCAGTGCTACTCGTTATAGCACTGCGTATCTGGAACCGGATTGGTTGGAGAGCGGGCGGAAAGAGCTGGCGATTCGTCGTCACTCTTTCTCTACTACGAATCGCTGGGAGCATTAGTACCTTGTTGACAATCAATAGCTCCAACGAGAGAATATTCATTGCGGAGGCGGTATGCGAGCTGATTGGTATTGCGCCTTTGATACTCACCTACGTCGGACTGCTCGGACAAATGTGAGTTTCGTGAAGAAGATCCGTAACAAGGAAATAAACTAATGGGGTGCCTCTAGTGATGCGGAACAGAAATTGAACCCCCGGCATCTCAGACTGGCGACACTCGCTGGCTTCATTGGTCTCATCATAGGTATCGTCGGCGTCTGCATCATCGACACCAACAAACCTTTCAAACCGAACAGCGAGATGAAGGCTGCCATGGCCATCTTCATAGCCTTGTTTGTAGTTATGATGCTTTTGACACTTGTACTTGCTCTCCAGCTTGGAAACGCAATGCACAAGTGGCAGAAAAAGTTGTTTTTAGCCATTGTTCTTGGTTGGCCTTTTCTACTTGTCCGCCTGATTTATTCAGCAATCGCCGATTTCAGCGACGATCAGAGATTCTCTATTGTGAACGGCAGCGATACTATCTATCTTTGCATGGACGTTTTGGAGGAAATTGTTGCAATGGCCATCTGTGTGGTGTTTGGGTGGTCGGCTGTGAAGGAGAAAGAACGCAAAGAGATCGCCACGGGCGAGGTTATGGTAAATCTCATGAATGATCATGTATAGCTTGGGCATTTTGTTCAGCCATCTGAACAGCGGAGGTCTAGAAAAGGGCCTCCATGAACATTCGTCTGGAATATGTCAAGGAAACCTTAAATTCGATTATGCAAATAAATTTTCGCAATATGACGATAATGAACTCTAACTCATGTGTACCATAAAGGTTGAAGATGATGTTAAACAAAAAATTACTCTATTAGATTCTCATAAACTGGGGTCCGGCCAGGTTATTCTGATCCGAAAGAGTTGATTTGATAGATGTTAGATTCCTCTGACCATGGAATAAGCTCTCGCCTCAGTTTTCCTAATCTGACCTACGTGGAACACTTGTCAGTGTTACGAGAGTGCTGTCAAACGAGATAAAGCACAAGTAAGACCCGTCGTATTGACTCACGCAGAGTATATGGACGCGTGTAATGAGATATTCTGAGTCAGTTATGAAATACTGAGTTTAAAGCCAAGATTAGACTAATTTTTACCTTCAGCTCTTGTAATCTACATACCAGCTCTGATTCCTAATACCTAGCTAAGGCTAATAAAAAATCACCTGAAAGTTCAAAAAACACAGCCAACACCATCAACATCCCACTAAACATAGCAAAAGCCTTACTTCCGGTGGTAGTCCCTGCACCGCTAGTTGAAAGAGAGGTTGATGAGGCCGTTGGCCTTCCTGTGGCCGTCGCATTGCTTGATAATATTGTGGCATTAACCTTGGCCCACAGTTGACAAACGGAGTAGTCGATCAAGCCAGGCACGGTTGAGTTGCCAATGATAAGACCTGGAGTTGAAGAACCGTTCGCTGTGACTTCAAATTGGGGCCATTGAACGTCGTCGGTTGACGGGTTACCATTTTCGGCCATTGCTGTCCACAACTTCCTCATTTGCTTGCCGAGGCTGTATTCTGTAGGCGTAGAGTTACAACTTGTGTTGAAATCGAAGTCTAGGTTGCCAAAGAGATATGGAAGTTCGGCGGTGTGAGTGGCTCCATAAACTGATATTGCGGACTGTTCCATTGTATCCAACCATACACAACTGGAATTGTGGGTGAACTCGTATGTCCATACTGAGATGTTTTTGCGTGCGGCTTCAAGCAGACCCTGATATCCTGGGCATTTGAAATGTGCATCGGTAAGAACCGTTGATATGGCTGCAAAGACAGCCCACCCGGTTGAATTACCGGCAGAAGCTTGGAAAAGAGAAAGAGGGTAGTAATCTCCGACAAGCTGGGCAGCGGCACCAAAGTCATCACTGAGAAATGTCTGATACTGAGCTGCTGTGGCACTTTCAATAGCCTGTATGCCAGGGTACTGAGAGGCTGTATCTAGTACGCCTTCCTTTTGATCTTTGAAGTTCATCTGGTTAGTGCTTACTATGAAAGCATTATAAGAACGGTAATGCACTTACTGAATCCAATAATCATAGGGACTTGTGGTCCACGAACCGAGGGGTTCCTCAGCAATGACAGTACCGTCTACATAGGCATCGAAACCGTGACTTGTTGGAAAGCTCATTCCAATTTCGTCATCTTTTCCAATCCCTTCATTTAGGTATGCATCGTTTGAGTATGCGTCTTTAAGTTCCGCTACAGTTTTGTCTTGTAGACAAGTTTTCTGACAAAGTCAATTAACAATTTTATCTGAAAACATTGATAGCTGCCATCTCCGAGTCGATACCTAATACTCAACTCATGTTCAACTCAACCATACAAAGCAGTGGTGCGTCGTATGCTCAGGCGCTTAATTGTAGTGTTAGTGATGTGAGTGTGCCGAAATTCCCTCTGAAGAGAGACGGCGCTTGAGGAAGACCTGCAATGATGAATACATCTTCAGCACCAGCGGATTGCCCGATGAGAACCACCTTTTTCTGTAATACAAATTCAAAATTAGCATTCTGTTCTATTTCAGTTCGCACCGAGATTTGAACATACCGTATCACCACCGAAGGCCGCGACATTGTTTTGAACCCACTCCAATGCGAGAAGAATATCTTGAATTCCTTGGTTTCCATAAATCCCGGCGCTGTTAAGTCCCAGAAAGCCGATGGGCCCAAGTCTGTAGTTGATTGACACCAGGATTGCGCCCTCATCTGCAATAGTACAGCCATTGTAAGTAGGGTCAGATATTCCTCCCTCGGTATTTGATCCACCGTAGACCCAGACTTTTACTGGGAGCTTCGAGTCCTTCGTGGCTTCGGATGGGGTCCATACATCTACGTAAAGACTGAAAGGGTCAATATATGAACCCTTACAACAGCAGAGTAAATAATGTTTGTAAACACAATAGACCCAAGTGCTTCACTTACCAGTCTTCGCTGTAAGCTCCACCAGGCTGAAATGCCTTTCCGAACTGGATGCAAGATGTAGCTGGAGTGGTTGCATTGAGTGTCCCATTGGGGTATTTGCCATAAGCCTTTGGCGGCTCAAAACGTAGCTGTCCAAGGGGAGGCTCGGCGTATGGAATACCCTTGTAATAGATTGCATTCTTTCCATTTTCGCATTGTCCGCCTTGAAGAGTCCCAGCATCAATGGTGACTGAAGGGGAGGCGAATGCTATGGCAGAAAAGGCCAACAGGATGTTCTGTAGCAACAGCATCATTTTGAATGTGTACACGGTTTGAAGAGACCAAAGAAGTGGTCAAGGCATCGAGTCTCGATGGTCGATGGTCGTTAGGCATTAAATAAGACTCCCAGAACAGACTATCCGCAAGTGCTGCCCCTGAAAGGTTTCTAAAAAAAAAAAATGAATGAGCCAATTAGCATAGAAGCCTAAACCAATGCTATTCAGCCCCAACAGTATATGCGTCATTCTGCTCCTAACACGAGTGAGATTGTTTATATGATCTGTTGGCAGCTTCAAATACATGGTAACAAGCGGGTCAACATCTCGATTACCATGCTTAGCCTAGCTACTAGAGCCTGCAGAGAGCTGAATCATTAGCTCAACTTCAGATTAGTACAAATCTTTATTTTGGCCCTGTATCTATCTATATATGTGCCATTTTGTTCGCGAGGGAGATTGTTGAAAGGATCTGCGAGCAGCCATCAAATAGCTGGTGACCAGTGGGTCGACATCTCAACCACCAGGTTTAGTCTAGCGCTGGAAAGAGGAATTGCGCTGAATTGAGGTTTGGAACATTGGGGCCTTATTTTGGGTTTGGAGTCTGTGTAAATTTTCTTCTGGTTTGGTATCGCTCCCAGAACCGAGTGAATTTGAAGATGGGCTCTTTGCCTCGGTCTGTGGGTTATACCTACTTTATCAGACTTCCCCGGATCAACCGATATTACTAGGAAAATTATCCTTGTAGGCTTGTACTGTGAATCTAGTATAGTCGTACCCCGCATGATCAGGATATCTGATAGCTATGTACCTAGCCGAAACCTCCTCGGTAGGTACAACGTGCGGAGTTCGATTTCTCCGTCTATATCTCCGACAGGAATGAACGACTTTCAATAGTATCTGCATCAGTGTGGATGCATAATTCGGGGTGTGTACATATGTCTTCCCTAAAATAAGGTAAGCAAAGAAAATAAAATTCATCACACTCATTGGATCATAGCTGACCTTGCTCTCTAAATTGACTACTCACTTAGTGCTTATACTTATATTCGTTGACTAAACTTCTAATCTGCTGAACTGGTCGCAAATAAGTACCTATATGTCAGCTGGTAATAATTCTATTGCTTAACTTGCCCAAGAGTTCAACGTTTACCGCTGAACGCACATGTGCTCTCAAGGAAAATAGGTTCTCACACTTCTAAATAACATGGCCGACTTCTCTGAGTTCACAGGCCCAAGTGCAGAATGGCTTGCTTTGGAGTCCACATTGCCTCCACAGCCTGCTCTCTCTGTTGAGGAACTCCAAAAGGTGACTAATGGCGTGCGTGAAAAGGCCGCAACTCAGGCCATGGTCAACGAAGGTGTGCACATATAGGCAGCTGCTGGTCATGATTCAATGGATCTTCCAAATTTATACCCCTACTGACACCTCTTCAAGATCTTGTCTCTCGTGTCCAGATCCACGATTATAGTATCATTGCTCGCGACGGAGGAACTCTCGAGGCACGAATATACCGCCCTGCTAGCTTACATCTGTCCCAACCACTTCCGATATACATACATTTTCATGGTGGAGGCTTCCTTTTCGGGACCCTCTCTTCCGAAGATGCCACTTGCTCCCGCCTTGTCACTGCACTGGCCGAGCGAGGCACGCCCATTATCGTGTTCAATATCAACTACCGCCATACGCCAAAGTGGCAATTTCCGACTGCCTGGAATGATGCGGAAGATGCTTTCATCTGGATGCATGAGAATATCACCCATATTGGTGGACTCGGTGACCAAGTCTTCGTGGGCGGCGTATCGGCGGGCGCTCAATTAGCTGCAAGTTTGTGTCTTGCACATACAAGTGGGAGCAACAAGGCCGTAGCTGCCTGTCCAAAAATCCAAGGTCAGGTCCTGATGATACCTTGGCTTGTCCAATTAGACCATTATGCTCCTCGACAGGAGATGCTGCGTACGCCAGAGGTTTCGAGCTTGGTTCAATGCGCCCACGCTCCAGTATTACCCATCGAACGGATCAATTTATTCGCGTCACTTCTTGGCAGCGATGAGGTTCTTGCTACGGGCAACGATCTCAGATTGAATCCAGGAAATGCGACGAAGAAGGAAGTAGCCAACTTGCCTCCCACGACCTTCGGTATTGCTGGGTACGATCCTTTACGGGATGAGGGCCTGTTTTACGCAAAGCTTCTCAGTGACAGCGGGTAAGTTCCTCGTGGGGTGTCTTTGTCGATTCAATATTAACCTCGGAAAAGTGTGCCGACTAATGTGAACGTCTTCCGTGGTCTTCCTCATGGATTCGCACTTTTCGGGAATAAACTATCGGCGAGTAAGAGGTGGAATGAGGTAATGGCTGACGGCATTTCTTGGGCAATGAGCAATCCAGTTGGTGGTTCCTTCAAAATCAAGTCGGATTGATATCTTGATATGGGTGCTTTTGGTGGCTTGAATGGGCACTCATTTTCTGAGGACTCCCAAGTTCCAGGTTCTTGGTCTTGTAGTTAAGTGTATTGCGAGTGTAACGTATAGAACATCTGAATAGGTCGGCGCTTGTGTCGCATATATTTTACCGTAGCAATTGGTTCGATGAATCACATAGTATGTCCAAGTTCTGGATCATGAGAATCTCGGAATGGAAAATGAGGTGTTGAGGGCCTCACGCGCCAACCAGCGATTCTGGGGGCACGTGGGCCCTTGAGTCCGGGGTAGGAAAGGCGCGCATTCCCGCACTGCATCGCCCGGACTTGCCTAAACTGCGTGACTTCCTCCACGAACTTCATCCCACAACTTCCCCTCTCACATCGACTAAGTCCTAGCCAGTCCGTTCAAAGAGTCGCTACAAGTGATACTGCTTCACACTCTTTATCTACTATACTGTGGGAAGACAGGTATTGCTTGGATGACATGTGGCATGGCCGTCCGTATCGCCCAATCTCTGGGCCTACACCAACAGACTCCCCCTCAACCTTGGCTTGCCCATCCGTCTATCCGACCTAGAGTGCCCTTCCGATATAGCGAGGTCGCCCTCAATGTTCATTCACAACTGGGATATCGGACTAGCTGTGATTGCGAACGAAGTCCAAGTTCTGTAAGAATAGCAAATCGTTACTCAGAACGCTAACACGCTGATATTGACGCACAACTCTTCGCCTGGAAAGACGCTATTCCAATGGAATTCAGGCCGGACCAAGAAAATTTTAGCCGATGACTCCTGTATTGTGTTGTTGCAATGATACACCTCAAATACCACAATTTGATGCGTACCATTCACTGGATCTCATTCACTCTCTCAAGCCAAGCCAAAGGTGGTGATTTGTCTCGTCTCAGGGTTGGGTTCGATCCAGTGAATCTATCTGTGTCACGTCCGCTCGGTCGTTCATATAAGTATTGAATGGAATGTCTAGTGAGAGAATCGCGAAAACTCCTGAGGCTTTCGTCGTGCCTTGCTGCATGATAGCAATGTCCATTTTCTACTGGCAAATTCTGAAAGAACCTTCTGGGCCTACTGCTCGTATCAATCTAGAGCATATGCGCAACGGTATGCTACATATTACTACTTTGCTTGGAGGCGTAGGACCTGGGAGACATTTTCGGGCATTATTTGAAGCTATGCAGAAGGTCGCAGAAGGTGTTGTGCACAACACTTCAAACCCATCTAGTGCCCTGCAACCATAGAGACCGTCAACTGGAGCACGTTCAAAATCTCCTGAAATGTTCAGATTCATTTATGACGAAGTCTTGACATAGCCTCGTAAAGCAGCCGTCCTGACTCGATTATATAACTCCGGACTCTCGGTTCTACCGAGTCTATTCTGGACGAGATTAAATCGAAGGGTCGATCATCCTGACAAGCTCGAGAGTAGCAAAGCAGACAGTGTTCGTGGATTGAGTGACGACTTGTCGTGCGATCCCAAATGCCGTGTTCCCCGGAGTCAAGCAACTTTCCGTGGGGTTGAGACCCGAGACGTAACTCGACCACTCACATGGTATAACCTCTTCTGACTCAACTCAATATACTTAAATATGCGGAAAGGGTTATATTGCGTTTATTTCATTCAATTCTGTATGTACTTCGTATGTGATTGATAGCTTTCCATTAAGTTCAGAATCACATCCCAACCAGCCATACAACCCAAGAAGATGGCTGCAAACTTCGGTGACTTTGTCCCCTCAGTCGGTATGAGAAACCATTAACCATGCTATAAATAAGTCGATAATATAAGCATCAATTCTAAAATTACATTTCCGTTTAGATCATCCACGAGTGAGGGACCTCGACAAAACAGATCCCCAGAGATACTCTATCAATGCCCTCCAAAATCCCGTAGTTCAAGGGATTGTATCAAAATGGAAGAAAAATCTGGGTCAACCATACTTTGATATTACTTCTAACGGGCAACGAAAGCCCAGTCTCTTTGCGTTGGCTGACGAGGGCGCCCCCACCGAACAGGTGGTAAGAGAGAACCATAGCACAAAAGTATCTTCGTAAAACTGAACCATTTCTTCTTTCTCCTTCAAGGTCGAATACGCCAACCGAATCACAGCTTTATTCATACCCACAGAGCTCGAGAAGTTCTACCATGGGATTGATTCAGATGACTGGTAAGAAGCAATTCAGATCCAGAAACAGAAAATCTAGCTTACGATCCACCCAGGAGGAAATGGTCCAATCCAGAAATCATCATCCATCGCAATGGAATTCGATTAGAAGATCTAGCTGAACATCAAGCTCAAGCAATTCTGGCTCTGGTCTAGGCAAGCATCAGTGAGACGGGCTATGCTCGTGTTGTAGGTGCTATGCAGACGAACGAGTTCCTCGGTGAACTATGTAACGTGAAGCCCATTCTCAACAAGTACAGTTATCAGTGCGACCATGTCTCAAGCAAGACGAGTCTATGGCCCGGTGACTCTGGGAACGCCAGTTCGCTGCTATCGCGGCTGATACTCCTTGTCTGAAGTGTGTTCGTGAGTGTCCCTCTCCCTCCATCATATTTGTGATATGATGGCTGATGAATGAGCGGTATAGCATTCGTGGATGAAAATTGGCAGCTCCATCCCATCCTGCTAGCAGGCTGTGGAACACCAATTGGAGAGTTGTTTGATCTTGAGGCTTTGGCGGAGGTTTGCCAGCGGAGGAAGTGGACGTTCTTTTTTACGAGCGTACCGCTTAACTACAAAGGGGCTGTAGCTTCGCCGCCGAATGCGATGGCTTTATTCTAGATTATTGTGATGAGGGTTGGTTTCAATGTTGTATCTACGACATCAGATCAAGGCTTTATATACCTATGCCACGAAATAACCCATGTTCCTACGTTTACTGGCGAGACATGTATGTAGACTTGTCGCTTGCTTGAAGGAGATAAAGAGGTATATTCGTAAATAAGTCCTTCCCAACAGAGTTTATAAGACTGATAAGCAAATCATATGGAGATAATAAGACCCAAATCCAAGTAAATCAACTCCAAGTAAGTTAACTCCAGATCCCTAGATAAATTAAGCAGCCTTTCTAACCTTAATAACAACTCCATCCGTCGGCGCCTGCGTAATCGACCTTCTCACTTCCAACTTCTTCTCCGGATCCTTCAGCTCAAACTCAAAACGATACACAAACACCGCCACAAAAATTGCAAGTTCAGCCCTCGCAAATCCCTGCCCAATACAAGACCGAGGGCCATGAATGAATGTCAAATGCGCGTAGTTGCTAATTGCACCACCGCTGTTGTTGTAGCTCGTCGCTTTGTTGGTGGCCGGGTCAATGTTGAGCCAGCGATCGGGATTGAAGGTTTCTGCGTCCGAGCCCCAGAGGTCGGTGTCTTTGTTTGTTATTTCGGGGGCGATGAGGACGTGTGTGCCTTTGGGGATGGGGTGGCCGGCTAGGGTTGTGTTGCGGATTGATTCACGGGATGTGAATGGTGCAGAGGGATGGAAGCGGAGGACTTCGTTGATGAATGCCCATAGATAAGGTATATTAGAGTTGCTATTGCTATCGATAGAGGCGAACAACTCCGAAAATGCGTCTTTGATATTGCCGTTCTTGTCTTTGATTTCCTTGATATCGTTCAATTCATCACACGGAATACGCGGCAGAGACATCCGAAGCTCCTCTCGAAGCTTCGTCTGAATTTCAGGATGTTTAGACAACACGTATACAGCCCACTGAAACGCAGAGGCAGTCGTCTCATGGCCCGCACCCAGAAAAGTCATCATCTGATCCACCAAATTATCATCCGTAAAACTTGCATCGCGCATAGCGACCGACAAAATATCCACATCTACTTTTTTGGCTTCCCCTTGCAGCCGCTTCTTCTTCATTGTCAAATGCTCAAGCGCAGTACCACGGATGAACTTCATCGCATCATCCACGACTTTATTCTGTGGGCTCGGGATACAAAAGTAATATTTGAACCCGATGAAAAACAGACACACAAACGCAATGACTCGTTGGATACCAATTGGAAGCATCATTATACTCTCGTAACGACGCGCAAGTTCATTGTCGGCGTTGGCGAGAGTATTGAAATCGTAGTCAAAACCGGCGAGGCCGATAATGTCGAGCATCGCTCTGCTCGCCCAGGTGCTGGTTTTGATGACACCTTCGCCGGTTCTACTACCTTTGATCCCCTTTTCGATCTCGTTGGTCATTTGAATAGCCTTTGTCCAAAAGAGAGGATATAGTTCTTTGATGTGTCGGTAGGAGAATGAGGGCATTAAGCTTTTGCGTTGTGCCTATATCACCGTCAGCACTTTCACCACGACATACAAGATTCTTAAAAGGAATACCTTATGAACATCCCCCTCGGCAACTAGCAACCCCTCCCCGGTCACTTTACTAAGCTGTACACGCGCAATCTCCGGACGTATAAAATCATAGCTCTTATTCACCAAGAGATCAGCAATCGCTTTAGGCGATAATACTACGATCCGCTCCCGGTTGCCAATAACGTAGTACCTAAGCAAGCCAGGATTTGGGATAGTCTTTTTCCATTGTCGCACCAACTCGACCGGGAAGCGCAGGTCGACTGACTCTGTGTTGCCATATAGCCATGATCGTTTCTACTAATGTCAGTCTGGTACACCTTAACAATGCGGATGATACTTACTGAAGGGGTGGGAATCTGTTTAAGTGGCGTCAAATATGCTGGATATAAAATCCCACTGTAAACAAATCGTGCTACCCACGCTATGAGGATGAATGCAATTGTTGTGAGGAAGTATGATGAATACAGAGAGTATTCCGGCACGATTTTGACTATGGCCACTGCAGCGATGACTGCAACAAGCGTCCACGAAACCATCTTTTCAGCTACTAAGAGTTGTTGATACTCTTGATCCAGCAGTTGATGGATTGATGCACATGTAGTGTTTTATATGGATGTTTTATGATCAATCGACCCCAACAATCTCGGCTGTCGGCTGTCGAAAAAAGTACGCTCCTTTCCTATTTGGGCTAGGATTGCGAGATGTTTGGGACAAATCGAATCAGAGAATTTTGTTGCCTCCAGGGCTGTTGAGCTAAATTAATTGTGGTATTTTGTCAGAAGCTTAACTCCGTGCATTTGCTGGACTTCAGATCTAAGTTTATTACACATCACGACCTATATACGCTCTATATACATCAACCAAGGTGGTCCCCTCACAGGCTGCTAGACGGCTTCTTCAAAAACTTCGTACTAGCACCACGATGCGAAAATCCCCATCGTATCTGATTCGCAGCGCTAATCTCCAGATCCAACTCCTCCGCCCAGGTCCACACAAGACTAGGGTTCTTCTGGAACGATCTTCCAACCAGCGCGAAATCCAGACCATCTTCTTCCAGCAACTTGTTCGCTAGTTTGGCGTTGGTAATGGTACCGACAGTTCCGACCAGCAATTTATCGCCAACGGCCTTTTTGATTGCGATTGCGAAGGGTGATTGGAATGCAGGACCGCCCTTGATCTTTTGTGCAGAGTTGTTACCTCCGGAACTGACGTCGAGCAAGTCAATGGCGCCTTGGTCAACGAGAGCTTTGGCTAGTTTCACGGACTCCTCGACTGTCCAGCTGGGTTGACCGGCCAGGCTCTCCTCTACCCATTCCGTGGCCGAAATCCGTAGGAAGACGGGGTAGTTAGGGCCGACAACTTCACGAGTCAACTGCGCAATCTCGAGCGTCAATCGGATGCGATTCTCAAAGCTACCGCCATACTCATCCGTCCGGTTATTAGACAAAGGCGACATGAACGAGCTCAAGAGATAACCATGCGCGCCATGAATCTCAACAAAATCTGCACCAGCCTTAACAGCGCGCTTCACCGCAGCAACCCACGCCTTCTTAAGGTCTTCGATATCCTGCTTCGTCATCGCCTTGGGCAGCGGAAAACTATCCGAAAACGGGATATCGCTCGGTCCAACAACAGCATTGGGCCAGCCACCATTCTTCTCAAGCGCAATATCGCCCATTGATAACCACGGCGCAACGGTGCTCGCTTTGCGGCCTGCATGCGCTATTTGCACGCCGATGACTTGGTTCTGGCTGTGCACGAACTCAATGGTGCGTCGAAGAGGCTCGATTTGAGAGTCTTGCCACAGACCCAGGTCTTCCGGGGTGATGCGGCCTTCTGGTGTGACGGATGTTGCTTCGACCATGAGGAAGCCGGGACCGCGCATGGCGATGCCGCCCAAGTGCGCGATGTGCCAGTCGGTCATGTGGCCATCTTGGGCGGAGTATTGGCAGAGGGGGGATAGCTGTAGACGGAATTAGCAAAGCGGTTATACAAATAGTAGAAAGAACATACACCAATCCGATTGTGGAATTTTACGCCTCGAATGGTCAATGGCTGGAAGAGCTTGGGAGGAATGCCCCCATCTGACTGAGGGTTTGCAGCTATTCCTGCCGGGGGATCTTGTTCGGGCGCGAAGTAGGATATGCCCTTTGCGGGAGTGTTGCGGAGGTCGGGAGGGTTGTCGCGACGAGGCATTGTACAAGCAATTAGGTTGTTTGTAGTAGTACCTAGGTAGAAGGGGTCTATTAGTTAGGGGTGTGATGTTGAGCCCATTGAAGAATGCAGGGAGAGGTACTATTTATTTATTTGGACAGTACCTAGGAAAGGGGCCCCGATTATCCACTCTGCGATCATCATGGAATCAGAGCATTACAAATCAAGCTAATTTTCTACTTTTTTTTTTTTTTTACTAAGATTGCGCTATGACATGCAATATTCAATTGGGCTCTATGCATATAGCCAGTCTCATACATTTTTATAGAATTTTGGCCAGAAAATAGCCTCTTAACACAGTCTTAAGAGGATTGTGGCATGATGTCAATACGATAACGTTCTTATCAGCGGAAAATCGCGACAAAGTTCGATCGTGGTTGCATTCCTCGTATTACAAAGCTCGCCTTCTACAGTAGTATAAAGTTAAAAATGCTGACAGAAAGTCTCCGAGTTTTTATAAGAAAATTTCAACGACGCTCAATTACTATGCAATAGACACCTCAACCCCTCGGAGGCACTCCAGCGATCTCTAAGGTGGCGCCAAACCGGCTTTCACGGCTGGCGGAGACTTGCACCTTTTCATAACAGAACCACCCCATATGACTGGAGTACCAGACTATACCAACTCGTAAGTGGCGGTATTTCTCCTGTCAACCAGAAATGACTCGCTCTATGACCGAATAAGACATAGAGGGACCCTGAATCGTTTAGAGGTTTGCAACACGTGATTGTTTATTCTGGTAGTCTGGTCCACAGTCAGTACCGTGATTTCTGTCGAGGACCCTGATGAAGACGTACCCTGCCATGTCCTGAGGGCTGCCTCCTCGGCATCGTGCTCCCACAAAATCTTGCGGGTTTCCTCATCCACCCATCGGTCTGGGCTTTCCGAGCTTCCCTTCGTCGCCAGGCGAAACATCTCGTCCCGTTGTTGCTGTTCAGGGCCATCCGGAAGATGTAGAGCAACACGATTCAGTTTACCGGATTGTTGGACTTGTTCAGCGCGTGCTTTTCTGGAACGCTGATATGCTTCAAGGGCAACCGGAATTTCTTGTTTTGAGGAAATTGTTGAGAGAATTGCTCCTAGAGCACCGGCATCTTCGACTGCTTGAGCAGCTCCTTGAGCGACATATGGGCTGGAAACGATTAGTTTGCAATTGGATGGGGTTCTAGAGGTAACTTACAGCATTGGATGACAGGCATCTCCGAGTAAGGCTACCGATTCTTTGACCCATGTCCTTAACGGTGGGTACAAATTCAGCTTCCATTCCATCACGGCATCGTCCTGGACATTTGCAATAATCTCCGTGACTCGACTATCCCAGCCAGCATAGTCGTCAATCATATCTTTTTTCGAGCCTTTGATGGTCCACATATCATCAACAGTCCCACGATCAGGGTGAACGAGGACGACATTGAAAAGTTCGTGATTCCTCAGCGGATATGCTACTATATGTCGACCCGGACCAATCCATCGTGTAGCGCGTGATTGATCGATCATTTCTTTCAGCAAAGGGTGAGAGAGCATTTCTTCCCGGGACAGAATAATTCTATATGCGGCATCTCCTGTAGCTTCGACTTTTATCGTGTTGTCTTCCAGCAGTTTTGGTCTGATGTTTGATTTGATGCCATCTGCAGCCAACACCACGTCTCCGCGAAGAATCCTGCCATCTGCCAGGGCTACCTCTGTTCTGTCAAAGTTGACATCAACCACATGCGAGTTGACAAGAAGTTTGACATTTGGCAATGAGAGAGCTTTGTCAATCAATGCATTGTGCAGGTCTGCTCGGTGAATAGTCAACTGGTCACCATGTGCCGGATTGCAAGGTATGCATGCAAGCAGACTGCCATCTTGCCACCTTCGGATGTCGACTTGCTCTAATAAAGTTGCTTTTTCTCTATATGATACTCCCCAGCCTGTAGATGATTAGCCTAGGTCACATCCAGCAGGTCTATGACTTACGGTCCAGTAATCTGCCCATATTCGGCGATACTTGAATACCCGCTCCCACCTCCATCAACTAACTGACGGTCAGTTTCGTTTGCTGAAGTGCGTCGGGGGTGCAATACCTTTGGCGCTGATTCGAGGATAGTAACATGGTGTCCTCGACGTCCCAGACTCAGTGCAGTCGCGATTCCACCAATACCTGTAAAGGCCGTCAGCTCGTTCTAGATAGCTGCGGATCAGATATATGTACCTCCACTATAAAATTACATTAGTCACCGACATATTACCTCGCGATACATCCCAACTTACCCAACGACTATAGCATTAAGAGGCACTCTGGCCTGCGGGCCTTGCTGTGTATTCATCGTGCAGTCTATAGAGTGGAAGGATTGCTGATGACTACCTAGGCAGGGACGGGAGAGAGAAGTAAATAAATATGTAAATAACTCGGGGAGAAAGAAGTTCCCCACGCTGATGTCCTTCCTCTTTTGTTCTCTTTGTATGTCTATCGGTGCCTTAATGGCTGGGGAACGGGCAATTGATCCACGGCCAACTGCCGAATGTTCTAACGTTCTTTTTCTCCAACTTCTCTTGAGTTCTCTCTGGGAAAAACCCATTTTATTAATCATACCACTTCCAGCCAATCTGCTTGCTCTCTTCTTTCGTGACGGACGGAGCTGACGCCCGGCTAATAAACGGCGCCCCTTAAGGACTGGGGTAGTTCCACGAGAGATCCCACATACCCCGGCAATTGTGCCATTCTCAACAGCCGACGGTACACACCGAGCACCAACTGACACAGATGAGAGATGAGGGCTCATTGGATCTTATACTTTCAATCGATTATTAGGGTTAATGATTTAGCCCATTAATATCATCGAAGATTTGGGGTCCTCGGCTGGACGATCAAGTGCATATGGCCCTTTACAACTTCGCTCGACTGCACATAACTATCGACAATTTTACTACCTAGGTAGTACATGATATGATGATAATTATCAAGTTGGGTCGGAAATTAACGCTGTACCATGGATGATATATCACTCCAACACAATTATTCGATCAATCCTCCAAGGTATCTTGCTGGTAGAAGCGACTCATTTGATACTTGGTCTCGCCAGAGTAACGAGCTAGGTCTTGCAATGCCTGCGCACCCTCTCGCTCAATCGTTGCGCGAATCTCGTCGCTGCGAGGTGTGATTCGACACTTGAATTCATTTGGTCGCATGTTCAGGCCATTCCTATCAACCATTAGCAACAATCGGCTGCAGGCATACTTCAACAGCAATTTCCAACTTACGTATAATCAAAAATGTCAAGAGGAATCTCATTTCCGTTCTCGTCAAGACCTTTTTGGAATCGGAATCCCCATAACAGACGAGCAACAGTGATAAATGTGCCCTGCTCGGCAAGACCCTGGCCACTGCACACACGACGGCCCCAGCCAAAAGTCATGTAGCCTCGCTCTCCAGGAAAGGGTCTATACCATTCGCTATCTTTGAGGTAACGTTCGGGGATGAACCGGTCTGGTTCAGGAAATTCGCGATCGTGGTGATGGATTGCCCAGACATTTCCTTGGACCCATGTGTTCTTTGGAATCAGCCAGTTCTGAAACCTCCGTTAGTACAACGATCTCGTCCAGAAACGTGGTCAGCTCTTACCTTATAATAGTCGTCTTGAATAGGAGCATGAGGCTGCCCTCCAATGATAGCCACCGACCGCCACCGCAGAACCTCCTTCATAAAAGCCTTGACATACGGAAGATTGGGCTCATCCTCAAACGTCGGACTCCGGTGAGGACCAACGACTCGATCCAACTCCTCCCAAGCCTTTGGTAACACCTCAGGAAACGCACAACAAGCCAAAACAAACGTGATCAACGTCGAGCTGGAGGTATCGCTTCCCGCTCCGAACAAGTTTCCAGCCAAAGATGAAATCTCTTCTTTGCTGAGATTGTATTTGGGCGCCTCGTCAAAAATCTTTCGAGAATAGCACTGTTCTTGTTCTGGGTTGTCTGCGGCTTCTTTGGCCAATGCGTAGAAGAAGTGTCGTCCGCGGCTGCGAGTGCCGAGGCCATGTTTCCAGGGAGCAATTTGGTTAGGGAATTTTGCCAGGACTGAAACCTGTCAGCAATGCCATGCATCATTATCCGACTGTGCAGGGTCAACTTACACGGAAAAGTCTCCAACAACATAGGAAACTTCTTCCCCGGCACATTCAGATCCGCAGCCCTATGCATAACAGCAATGACCTCCGTGATAATCGGATCCATGAAACTGGCAACCCGGCGTCCAAACCCAATAATCGACACCACACTTGTAGCATACCTCTCAAAATGCTTAACGTATTCGTCCGGGGACCGCAGCAAATCATACGCAATAATCTTACTCTCATCGTTCTGAAACCCACGATAACCACGCACTTGCTGCAATCCAACACCCATATGCGTCAGCTTACGATGAAGCCTCCATCTATCGCCGTAGTACATCGTGACGAGATTCGACTGTCCTGTCCCCAGCTCCCCAAACACCACCATCCGCGGCCTCGAGGCATAAATACCAGCCCGCTTATCGAGCAATTCGCTAGCCGCCCAAGCATCGCAGATCCATACCGTGGGGTTCCGTCCAATCCAGAACGTGATCATGGGCGCATTATACTTTTTGGCGAGTTCCTCGAAGTAAATCCAGGGTTTGTTGTCTGGTAGGGAGTATGTGTTTCCGACGATGGGCCAGGGAAGAGGACCAGGTGGCTACTTGAATTAGCTTTCCTTTCGCTCCTTTTGAGGTATGATAGATAGGACTGACCATTCTGAAGTGCAGGTATAACATTCGAGCATAATCGACCGCTAATACAACGGTGAGCCCGAAGAGGAGAGCTGTGAAGATACTTCCTGTGCCGAACTCGGCCAGGGCACGTTGCAGCTGCATCAGCGCGAGGACGTCTCCCAGCTTGTCGACGAACATTCCGTCTGTTCTATATCATGGCCGTGTGAGAAAATTAGGCTTGCAAACAGACTTATACAGGTTACAAAGTACAGGACCAGGAAGAAAATGAACGCCTAATCTCCCTTCTATTAATCTAGATGATGCCCCAAGATACCCCGCAGATAACAATAGAGTCCGGCGTCAAGCTGGATACTTATGTCCCTATATGTGGAGAACACAACCAGCAATGTAGTCGCGAAAGTAGCCTGAATACCGATTCTGATATCGACTCAATAAAAACAGCGTATACAGTGGGGCTTGCCTAATTCTACATACAGACTACACGAGTCATGAGTATCGCAAACTACAGTAGGTGTGTAGTAGTAAAGTGATCAGACTACATGTATGGGGCTCCCTTTGACAAGTCTCTTGTCACTGTCTAAGCATTCATGGATGGACATAGAGATGAGACATCCCCCATAGGCCCCACACAAGCTAAGCTTCTAGCTGTCTATACAACAAGGAGTCATACACTAGACTAAGAACGTATCTAGATTATCGTCAGATGAGTAGGGAAGAGGCAGCCAGGCTATACAACCCAACCCTAACTCACGGCCAACGAAGCTACCTATGAGACAGAATTTTTATACATACGAGATTAAGAAACATGCAACTTACTTTCAATAAAGTCAAAATCACCATTCTGGTCTGGATATACTATTGCAATGTACACAAATTATCAGGTATCGAAATGGCTGGCCCCATATTCTTCCCCAGAATTCGACTTCCCCACGGAGCGGACTGAAATTAGTAGTACGCACGTGCGGTTTGGCCTCGGCGAAATAGTTTACCATCTCTACCTTCCTACTCGCCTAATTAATGTTATACTTAATTTTGATTACGTTCTACTCAACACGGAAATGAATTTATCCAGATTGGAAATGCTTCATGATTCTATGCACCATTTATCCCGCTCTCCTATGCAAATGCATCCATACCCTATGCATCCTGTACTCACAATAAACACAACTAACTCCATTTCCACTAAATGTATGCTGCTTATGAAGAAAGTCGCTTATACTTCCTCGGATCCTTCCTACTCATCTTCACTTTATCTCTCGTCCCCTTCCCGCCTTCCCAGAACCCGCTGCTGGCTTTGCCGACGAGGACATTTTTGCATATGCCGCATGTTTCGGGGCGGTAGGGTTGTTCGCGGGAGCAGAAGCCACTGTCACCACACCACATACGTTAGCATAATATTAGATTGTGGGAGGATGGAGGAGGGGGAGGGGGTACCATATCATTCTATTGCCGTGTTCGTTTGGATGGTCTGTTTCTGCGTCGTGACATCTATGCCATTCTTTAGTATGTAAAGCAGAACTCAAGGGCGTACGGTACGTACTTGTCGCAGGGAAAGACTTTGGCGCAGCAACTGAATCTGAACCATCGATAACTCTTGCCGTAATGCCTACATCGTCCTCGACGGGGCAGTTCCTGGCCAGCGACGATGCCCAAATTTTCGCGGACCTATTCCAAATAAGTCTGTTAGAATGAGGCGATGAGTAAAAGTAACGGACAATAAAACTCACCTTCTTTCTCGGTGCGAGAAGACGTTGATGTGACACTGAACACGAAGGATAGTCAGAAATCGTTTCTGTTCGGAGCATGTGATGGAAAAACGACGCGTCCTATGAATTCTGGCTGTATACTTACATGCAGATAGCCCGACAATCATAAACTTGACCTCGGAGATTTTAAAGTCTGTACGATTCGTCAGCATGCATTGTTTTGGTGCTTGGGAGGTGATTGCGTACTCATTTTTCGGTGGCATTCACGACAACTCGCCATTGCTGCGTCGCCGCGGACGGCAAGGATGCCCGGTGCTGGAAAAGGGGTTGAACATTCGGAGCATGTTGGTTGGAAGTAACTACAAGTCATTAGCATTGTAAATAAGAAACTAGTCATTAGGGCGGGATGAGATCCGGAGGGGCGTGGCCGTGCAACATCAATTGACGTGTCAATTGGCACGACATGAAACATAAATAATGTACAAAGATTATTAATCCTGTGCAACGTTGCTTCTTACCTAGGTAACAGATCAAATCCCGTGCATCCTTCAAGATCCAGGTATCCAGCTCGCTGGGAATTGGGATGCATGAGTTGTCGTCGGAACGCTAATGTCACATTAGCACTTCGCATCCATTCGTGTGTTACCAAAGATAAGGGCTGACTTACCAACGTTGAACGTATTAGCGCACTTCCTGCACGATTCGACTTTCACTGGAGACGGCTGACTGGGGTCATCTGTTGGTTTGATGTTTTTGATATCGGTATGCTCTTTGCATCGATCGCATTTGACAGTGACAGAAATCATTTTCGCTTCAAGTAGTTCAATGCCATACAATTCTAGACCGGGGAGATTGACCGCTGTACCCCGTGCAGGCGTATTGACTACCGACGACGATTCGGTCGTGTCGCCGATTGGTGCTCCGCCGTCTTGTGATTCTTCTGCAGAGTCGTGCTCGTAGGAACCACTGCTGTCTTCGAAGGGGGAGTCGCTGTCCTCGCCGTCGTGACCCGCTGGCATTGACCATTCAGGGGGGCGAGGGATGAATTTGATGTGCGGCCGATCAGAGTCTGAGATGCTATCTTGATATTCGTCTACTTCCGCAGGAACGGCGTCTATATCTTCTGCTACTGCAGGAGCTTGGATCTCTGCCTGTTTAGGTTCGGTCGGTGGAGTGTTGATGAGAAGATGCATGTTATGCGCGAGATAATTTACCTGCGCCATCAACGTTGTATGAGGGCCTTTCGACACCCACTCTTTAAAGCCAAGCTCTACTGTGTGCGCTTCAGTCGCATCCACAGCTTGAAGTTCGATCGAGCTCTTCTCAAGTGGATAGAGTAATGGTACAGATAGTCTGACCGATTTCACTGCCCGTAAATGGACAGGAAGTCGCTCCAGTTTCGTAGGCGTGATCGGAATGATGTACGACTGTTTATCACCAAGCTTTTTGTAAAGAGGTATCCGGTTCAAGCGAGCTTCGAGTTGTCTTGTCTCTGACTGACGTGTCTTTTCGGCCTCTGCGCGCTGCTCGGGAGTATACACCGGTTTGTAGACCGGAACAATACGCTCTTGTCTGATAGGTTTTACAACGACTCGCTCCTGTACCGGCTCGTCCTTTGTAGGTACCGGTTCAGGCGTCTTCACTGCCTTCCGGCTCGTGTTGGCCACAATCTTGATGGTTGGCGCCTTCTCAGCAGTAAGAAACCGCTCCAGATTTCTATCCAGACTATTCATCAAGCCAAGCAGTGTAATAGGTCGTCGATCCTTGATAGAGGAATCTATCAATCCATCAAATCCTCTTTCAACATTGATCTGAAAACCCCTGGGCATGTCAGGGTTAGTAACCCTAATTGTAGGTCTGTCGGTCTTCGGCCAATCATGAGGAACTCGCAGCGAACAATCCAGCTTAGGCATATCGAATGGAAAGTCTGGATCCGTAGGGACCATGCTGAATGTAAGAGTAGTGTTTCCAGCATCATCTTGCTCCTCTTTTGGATGGAATCTGCGTCTGAGTTGCCCAATTTGGAAGTCTCGAGGTGAGTCTTGCTGTGTTTTGGGAATGGGTTTGGGGACTGCTTGGCGTTCTCTTGTCCTACTTTGTTTTTGAGTAGGAGCCTGAATTGGGGCTGGGGCTGAAGATTCAGACACCCCTTGATCGGGGGCTATGTGAAGGTAGGGGCAAGCATCGCCGCTGCGACAACCTTCAAACAGTCAGTCTGCATTCCAACAATGACAATACGGTCTGTATCGACAGATACAATGTAATTGAAAAACGCAATGCTTTTCAAAACATTAAGTAAACAAACATACCCTTCTTCGTCCCAAAAAACCGACAGGGCTTCTGCTTGCGATTTCCATGTGGATGGGTGGATCTCTCCTGGTGCATTGAGGCTGCATTATTCTGATGCTGAGCGCTTGCCAACTCATCAAGCGCGGTGCCTATATTGATGGTCTCGGAGTTAGCCATGGGCGTGTGATCAGAAGGATTAATCAACCAGTGATATATGCATGTCTAAGTTTAGCAAGCATTGCAAGTAAGTAGGTATTGCTTGTTGCTCATTGCTTATAGTTCAGGCTATGTAACTGCAGCAAGTGGCGCTGTCACATCTCCGTTGATTATGATCAGCACCGAGCAAGCCCTAAGCTGTCCGGAAGCGAGCATTGAGCAGCCGTCCTGACTGCAATCCATCACAAATGATACGAGCATTTGATCGACTGGCGGTGACGAATGTACAGCGCATCGGTCAGAAGAGCAAACACAAGTACCTGCAGTGACCGACCAAACACAAAGCCAATAACAAATAAAATAGGCGCCGAAAAATAAGAAAGACAGAGCTTACCGTTGGCTTGGGCAGAGCTGAGGCTGTCACTTGACTGGGGCTGGCCTGTAGCCTCCATGGGGACGGTTGACAGCCAGTCAGTGGACAGTGCTGATGGTATCTGCGACGCGGGGAGTATAGTCATCAGTAATAGGCCCTAAAAATCGAAATCGAAATCGAAATTGAAATCGATCTACAATATGTGCCGAGTGGTAGTCACCTTGGGTAAGATGGCGCTCGCCAATACGAGTGCTCGAGTGACGTCTGGCCTGGCGGTGGCGGAATGATTCAAGGATAGCCTGGGAAGGTGAGGTTGCGGATGTCTAATCTTAGTCGAGATGCCAACGCAGCAATCTTCTGGACAGAGTCTGCTGACCGCAATCCGTCCACGTGAAATATCACCAATATGAGATATGAGTACAAATTTGATGTCGCGGTAAATTCGCCTCAGGAGATTTTTTGTTGATTGGGCGGGATTATTTGATTTTAAAGATAGCAAGACGCTTTACGTGGTGGCCGCGATACAGATGACAGCGGGTGACTCACAATGATCTTTTCCAATTAACAATTTACTTACATTCATCTTCTTAATGTTCTATTGAGAAGAAATAATGAAGATTTGAGATGCTGGTTGCGCCGCAGTTGATTGGTTGAAAGCTATCACTCACGATGAGTCGACAAGACGCGACATGATTGGCTGAGCATCCTCGCCTGGCAATTCAGGCTCCCAGGCAGCGAACGGTTCCGCCGACAATAGCCTTAGGCCTACACTCCGCTTGTCTAAGAAATTGCGTGCTTATGATTCATGCCGCCATCAAATGAAATAACCATTATCGAAAACAAGAAATCCAGGGAACATCTCTCGACGATCAACTATCGACGAACAAGTAGCAATGACTCGGATGAGGATTCCAGCAAGACTGAGCGTCTAATTGATTGTTTTGTGTCGAAAGTGCTACCACCTACCAGGCAGTACATGGCCGGGATCATGGATTCCCGGGAGGTGAGGTGCTGGAGCGTAATATGGCAAGCATAACTACGTAAAGAATACATCTTTGGTACCTGGCTCAGTGGCTGAGAACGGGATGGGCGTGGGGGAATGCCACGTGAGGGGTTGGTAAAGTATTGTACTGTTTATTTCATTACATGTACATTCTGTATACACCTACGTACAATGTACGGAGGACTCCATAATGAATACATTTCATGTGGCAGACTAACAGTCTCACCGCAAATCTAAGTACGTATTCCAGATCTGTACACACACAGCTGAGTATGGAGATGGCCTGCATCCCCCACAACCCGAGATCAAACATCAACCAGGTCCTCGGGGTACAGTGCACCGAACAAGCACAGCCTTACCAAACAAGTAAGTTCAATGCAACCTTCCAGAAGACTGAACTTCGCTGGGGGTGGTCGGGGGAACTGGGGCACGAAAAGTATTAGGAACCGTTAATTCCCAGAGTTTTACCGTTGGAGCCAAAGAGGCATAGTTTCCATCGAGAAACTGGAAATATATTGAAATACACAGCCAATGAAAAGCAAGCAAAATAGAGTTTTGCATGGGGCGTGGAAATTTTTTTGCGCATTGCAAATTTCCGATTGGTGGTGGTGGGGGGCTTACTTTTACGATACGAGAGAAAATACGGACAATGTATTGTTATTAACGCTGCTGTATGATTACACGCGAGTACAGACGAGTAACAACATAGCAACAACTCTACTATAGTAGAGATATCTTCAACAATCAAGGAGACACAAAATGATCATCGAATATTCTCTACAAGGATGAAATAATACTCGATATATGAGGGCAGGTACCAGTCTGTTCACATCAAAGTCAACCCCGCATGAGCCGGGTCACAAGACGAGAACAATCCTTTGACATCATTGTATTCATTGTTGTATCAATTGTCCAATCAATACGCCTCGTATCTGATGTTCTTCATCATGTTGATGGAATTATTATCTAGATGAGTATATCTGCTCGTAAAAGAAATATTGATGGTCGCATGATACTGTAGGGTTCAGTAGCTATTCTAGTTAGGGTTGAAACGCAAATAGGAACGCGTGAAGCCAAGTGCCGATTGATATCATCTTGATGAGTATGCAGATGACTTTATTATATCGGGAAGCTTGTATACAGATCTACATTCGATATCATTATTTCTTGATTACTACTGTGTGTAACCAGTCTGCCTGCCATATCTTGAGTGATAGCACGTAGTTTGTACTCCGACGCAACAGTCGACGCCTGTATAAATGTTCGTATTTCCAAGTCGTAGATTCCTTCAAGTGGCAAAGAAACTCGTAATACATCTTCATCAAACATAATCAAATCTCTTACAATTTCCTCTTCGATCAACAAATACACGAGTACTACTACGTACGTAGTAGTATGGAGTTGGGAGTAACCCTAGAAACTCAAGCCCTGGAATGATAGATCCATGTGCCAGTGGGGCCGCCCTCCATTAACCAAAACCCTCTCCATCCAATCCCATCATCCATCCTTGCCCTGACAGCAATTTTCTCCCAGATTTTCATAGCCAAGTTTGTAAGTAAAGCAATCAAAATCGCTCAATCTAGTATCACTCCCGGCTCACCGAGGCCCTAGATCTTCGTCTCAAAATGCCGAGTGGATCTTTTCTGCCTAACTGTGGCCACAAACAAGAAGAAATTTTCCCTGGGATTTTCGGGCAGCCGAGTGGGCCGGCAGAGAAATTTTCGGTATGCCGTGTGTCTTTTTGCCTTCTTGGTCTGGGCCGATGTTGCATTTGTAATTGTACGCTGGTATGGCCTATGGAGGATTGGTGGATTTTAAAGGGCGAATCAAGAGACTGAACAGTCAGTCCGTAGTCGTACAGATACGGTGGTGTGTCTTTTGTCAGGGATGATGGGAAGTCACCTGTTCTGCCGAACCCTCATCGTCACGCAGCCTGGACGCAAGTCGGTAATTTGCCTGTTTGGGAAATTTCTGCATTCGCTGCCAAATTTGGGACTATCGATCGCGTTCAGTGCGTTTTCGATATATAGCTTTCATAGGCAGACATTTTGAGTACGTGTAGTATATAAATTCATTTTCATAAAGTCTTCACTGCATGATTCACGATTAGTCCATGAACTCTCTCCTACTCAGTCGAGACACATCAACCACCACCGAGTACAACTACAGCCCTAACTAAACCATTCTAAGACTCAAATGCATGTTTCACGTCACACTTAAACTCCTCATATAGACATGTACGTACATAACTCACTCGCTTACATGCTTGTATGTACCTACCGACCTGCAGCCCACATGTATGCATTGCATACATCAACACACCTCCATACGTGAATCTAGACCACAGACCGGTTTGAGCTCGAGTCGCCTATGCACTTTCCCTTGATTTTACTCAAGCACGAATTTTGGGAGGCCAGGGGCTCCTCTGTATGAGCAGGGTTTGTACTTCTTCCTGCATCCTCACGAATCACATGTATAAGCAGCTGAAAATATGTGTGTGCGTGTGTGTATGTAGATGTCCTCACGATTTATTTACACCGCTTTTTCTTTCTCTATCATCATGAGTAGCGGTACATACATACGTCGGTATCGCATCAGTACCTAATTATCAAATGACAAAATTTCATTATTCGAGTATCTTTGTGGTCAATGCTGAGGTGTCATGAAATCTAGAACCGGCAATCTCGATAACCGGCCCATTTCGCCGGTTACGCGTGATAAGCACAATATCAAAATGAAAGCGCAGAGGCCCAGAGGGCCGAAAGTCAAAAAGAAAAGAAACGTCAAGTGAAAAAGAAACAAAAAAAAAGAAAAGAAATTCCATCATCCTCTAGCTGTCAGCTATCATTCTTCAGAAAAAGCAAATAATCAAGAACGGGAGTAACCGACAAGTTTCAGAGTTTGTTTAGTTACGTGCTGTGCCGTGCTTATGTTTAGGCCCTCGACTAGAGTGTTCAGATGATCGATTTAGAATTTCCGTACATGGATGAGGGTAGGGACCTGCCTGTCTGGGTTAAAGCTGCTTATCTGTTCGACGTCTGAATGTACCTGCTACCATCCATGGACTTCGTACCAGTAGAATAAGGGGACTGGTATAATACTTGGAGATATAGACAAGGACCAGCAGAACGTCTAAATAGTTACCTGACTGAGTGATGTTCGCCGGGTCTGAGCTTATCGTCTACGACGTTTCGGGATTCAGAAGAGCGTCGCGACTAGCCAGCCCTATTTGTACGTAGTTGTAGTGTAGAGCAAGTCCGCGATAAGCGCTCATGGTTTAACGATTTCCAAGGAACACACGTCCACGGATTCCATGAATCTTGAAGCTCGAAAAGAAACAAGGCTCAGCGACGACTCTAGACCTGCGCAGATCTGCTTATTACCACTACACCGACTCAGTCAATGTACTCGTAAATACAAGCAATGCATGTATACCATTAAATATCACTTTTATTTCTTTTCCGATAAACCCCTATTCCTGAATGTGATAAAAGTGTATAACACAAAAACAAATACATAAGTGGTATCAAAACGGTTTGCAAGTAAAAAAGCCCGAACAATCCCAGTAGCAGAATAAGGTATAAAACAATCCATGATCAATCGAACCGTGTCCATGTCGTGAATCATTATAATCGATATTGTCATACCCATGATAAACAATGTCTAGCCGTTAAATGAATAAACGAGTAAACAAGGCTTGGCTTTTCTTTTCTTCTGGAAAATAGGCAATGAGAGGCAAAAAATACAAGTCTTTGACATGATAAAATAATGCGAACAGCCGACCCTCGCAATGCATGGTGGATGTTGAAACTGAAAAACGCCGTTGTATGCTATAATCTCGTACACTCCTGAACGTGATGAAATAAGATAGTTACCACCCCTTGACGTGGTATTCCCATGGTCCGTAGTCGTTGTAGTTGTTCCATGAGCTGTTCTTTGATGTATCTTTGGCACTGCCGTCGGTTGTACCTCGCTGACCTCCCGCGACTGCCGCGCCCTTTGGTCCAGGGTATTCCTTCAGGTTAGCCATGTCGTGTGTAGTGTGGCGACGCTTGAAAACTGCTGTCGCTGTTGTGTTCTTTTGCTGTCGCTCCCACAATAGATGTCGACGAAGAGATTCGGTCAATTCAGTCGCCAACATGTTTCGTCGCGTTGTGCGCGGTGAGTGCGCTCCGGATCCCTGTGCAGTAGGCTTCACGATGATCGGCTTCGACCGTGGCACATCGCGACCCTTCATGGTCAAGCTCTCGCCATCGTCTGGGGATGCGCCCGTGGAAGGTCCGTTAGGTGGCGTGACTCGCGACCGCTGCAATGCTGGTGTCGATCGTGTCGGCAGACCCATTTTCGCTGGCTGGTGCATCATCATAGTCAAAAGAGACGGCCGCGATACAAGATTCGGTCGCGAATCAACCCGTTGGAACAATTCCTTGTCGTCTACACTCGACTGTCCGCTTTCCGTCACCGAGTCTTCCCAATCTTCTTCGTCTTCGTCTTCGATCGCGCTTTCGGAAGGCTCCCCCTCGGTGTCATCCGTTTCGATCGCATCTTCGTCTTCGTAAACGCGCTCTTCGATAGGCTTTATTGTAGACTCAACGTCGTTGCGGAATGAAGTCTTCTTTTCGGGGCTCACGCCGTTCACTCCGTTCATCATCGCATCGGAGGTAGGATGGCGGCTGAGTTCTTCGGAAAGTGAGCTGCGGTGAGGGTTAATCGTATGATTAGGCGTCATACGCTCCTCAAACGAGCTCTCGTCGTCGCCAGAGGATCCTCCCAGAGTGAACATTCCACCTTTACGCTTGCTAGGGGCGAGCTTTTGCTGGAACTGCATCTTAGCTACAGTGTTTTGTTCGGCAGCGGCTAGGCGCGTGCTTGATCGGTAGGATGACGAAATCTGCGAAGGGGAAAAGCCGCGGACAATGCTGGGCGTCTTGGTAAGAATAGGCTTCGCGGGGAGTACGCCCGAGGACGAAACACTGGTGTCGGAGCCTTCAGTGGTTACACCGTCGCTATCATTGTTCTCGGGTGCAGTTGTTGTGGAACACGACTCGGCGGAGTGGAGAGTGGGTGGATGGCGCATGGGCTCTTCGGTAGTTGTTTCGGGTTCTTGGGGAGTGGCTGCAGGAGGCGAGGCAGCACGCGGAGTGACATCGACAACAGCACTGGGCGGGAAAGGCTCCAAAGCCTTTCTCTCTTTAATGTTCAACACCATTCGCTCGAGATCTGAAGAGGTAATGTGTTTTTCCTTTCCTAGCATCAAAGCATCCTCACCGACCACCGCTGGCTTTACCTCGACTGGGCCAGGCTTAATATGGGATTCAATGCGGTCTTCGTCTACCGACGCTACGGACTCGACACTTGCTGACAAGGGGGGCATCTCCGAGGATTCGGCGCGTAGTAGAGGGATCGCAGAGGTGTCGGATTCACTGGCGGGAGCGACACAAAAGGTTTCACGCGTCCATAGACGCCAAGTAAGATTCTCTAACCGCCGCCCTTCTTCCATGTAATCTGCGCATTTCGAGAAGACTGTAAACGTTAGTATTTTCCAGACATACTTCCGTACTTCAAAGAGGCGACCTACCGAGCCACATGCCGTGGAGACTTTGGGTATTGGCCGTGTCGACCTTGTGGATTTTGGCCGCATCCACCGTCAGGACGGGCGTAGACAATTTCGGCATGTTCGCGGCGACACGGTCGAATCTATCAGGGAAACTAGACATGAAGTTTGGGGTCGCCGTGGTCCCCAAGCGTGTTCGAACGGCGTGTGAAAAGTGTGCGAACTGGACACTTTTGGCGGATGGTGAGTCGAAAAGTGCTGCGTTTCTGCTTCGTTCTTTTCTCTTTCTCGCTGCCAACTGCGCACGCCTGTACGTCCTAATTGACAAGGATTTAGCGGTGGCCCGAGTGTGAGGCGATCGGCGCGGTATGTGAGATGCTCCCAGCCGGAAGGAAAAGCCGTTGACGAGCTCGTTTCTTTTTCTGTTCGTTTCTCGTTCTGCAGCAGAAGCTGAGCGGAAGAAGAGAAAGACAAAGGGATCGACGAGAGGAGCAGATCTGGTATGTGAGATTATGGACGGGGAATGGGGAGTGGGAGTGGAAGAAAGTACGGGGGACAGGGAAGAGGGAAGAAAGAGCGAGACGGGAGCTGATATGATAGTAATCAACCGTAACGGTGATACTTAGTGGGAACAGCGACAGTACGGGAGTACCGAAGGACATGAATGAATGATTACTGTAATAATGGAGACATCGTGGCACAGCCTAAGAGTGACTAACTGTACCGAGGGAACGGAGAGCGCGAAAAACGAAAGAAGCGTGTGAACACGAAAAGGAGACGGTGGAGCCACATGGACGCTTCTGGCCGGTTCGTAACTTACGCCCGTACGTAACTTATCATACGTACGTATGTATGCTGAAAGCAGCGGGATCCATTCCGCGTACGTGACCAGCCAATACGTGTACTGTATTGTATTCATTACCGACTTTCATACCCTTCTTTCTTCTATGCTGTATTGATAGACAGTCTTCAGAGTGATTACTACATACGGATATCTGCCGAATGTCAGAAAAAGAAACCCTCTGTCCGACTGTCAGTGTCAGTGTCAGTCAGTCAGTCAGTCAGTCATGTCATGTCAACGCCAAAGACGCCGAAAGTTGAATCACCGCTGATAGTTCGTGGGGCAACAAACTGTGTTCGGTCCCGTGACCGATGCAAACGCCTACTAGTCCCAAGCGGGATATCTGCCGTGGCGTTTCGGGCGCTCCCACTGGCCAGCCTGCGTTGCCTTGCCACCGGTGAGCCCTTTTCTTTAGTCTGTTTGATCCCAGGTTAGGCTTTTAGGCTGTTAGGCTAGGTCACGAGATTGACAGAAAGAGTACGGAGACCGCTGTTGTCGGGGAGAGTTTTCCCGGAAGCGGGCGTTTGTTCCGCCTGAATGATGATCAGAAGAGATTGCCACTCTGGAGCTGTGGTGGATGTTGTGCTGATGATATGCGGAGAAGATTGACCGTACTGGGTAACAGCCGAGTCAATCCCCAGGTACTCTTTTCAACGAACAGTACGCTCGAAATTGGATGTTTTCATTGACTTCGGTACATCGAAATGAGACGGTACTCGAGTGGCTGGCCGGGGAAGTGCGGGATGTCTCCGTATCTTGCCGGCTGAATCCAGGTTGTCGGGACGATCTGTTAACACTCCCTAGGATGCAATTGAGTCTCTGTGCGCAGATTCAATAAGTATTCAATGAATACACTCATCCTCAAAACCATATCAATCCTTACAACAATCGGCTAAACTCGAATGCACCCGTCACTCAAGACTCAAGAGTCAAGACAGACCACATGATCGTCAAGGAACAGAGGCTTGGCAAGGCTTACTCTATCAATCAAAAGCAATCCGGGCGGCTGCGCTAATCGCTTCCCCGATTGACTAGTGTCCACCAACATACGGAGTAGTACTTTTTAATCTGCCTGTAATTTATCGATATCGAGTCGGGTCAGACCGAAGAGCAAAGAATGAGGCGTTTCTGAGGACGTACAATACAACTTTTCATTTAGGTTTTGCTTTCCATGGATCCCTGGCCTTGCATTTAAGTATATTTGAGTACGTACTCCGCTATACACAGAGACGGAATAGAAATCGGCAATTAGAATGTCAACAGACTATGCCCATTTGGGTGCTTTTGACCGCAACTTCGTGTGCCGTGATTGGTGCATTTATTCTTCTCAAGGCACTGCGTACTCGTTCTCAGTGCTTAATTGATCATATACTATCAGCCTTACAATGCAAGTCATACAGACATTTAATTTTTCCACAATTTCCGTATTCTCGGTTGATTACTATGATCATCTTACGATCACTTACAGTTGAATGCGGAGAGTAAATGCCTTCCGCACCGAAAAAGGAAATTCAACGTCCCATTTCCCGATTCGGCAGCGAGGAATGCAATGCGGGGAACCCAGCTGACCTGAAGAGCCTGCTTGCACAATGCATCGGATACGAGTCAAGTAACCGAACACAATCAAACGCATGATCTTGAATTAATTGAATGTTCGAAATATCGTTTTGAGATGTTGAAGTAAATCTACGTGGTCCAATCTATCTGTCAACACAAAATCAAGTGCTCATGTCAACAGATACAAGCAATATGTACGAACTCTTCTGATCGCAGCACAGACCTGACTTTTATCTACGTATTGCTTTTAATAGATCATGCAATGTACGCCGTGATACGTAGTAATAGGTGGTGCAAGTGTCAGATTTAAGCTGCAGCTAAATCACAACCCATCACTGCAGCGATCGACCTCTCGCTCAATACTTGGGTGGCCGTTGGCGTTCAGGCGTCGATGGCTTATGTCGAGCATCGATCAGACGTCTGGAATGGCAGCGAATAAGGCTGAGTACATAGACTAGTTGTAAGACTCCAGTTTTCCCGATAATTGGCCATGATTCCTGGTATTGTTTGGTAACAATATAAAGTAACATTGTATGCAGAATGGATACAATAGCAAAGATGAGATATAGCTACCATTGATAGAGCACATGGCATGTCAATAATGAACAACGCATCGATCCCATGGTCACTCATGCTGGTACTCCGTACGGGTACACGATTCTCTGCCTGCCTCGGGTATCGCCGAGATACAACCGGCAATTGATTGGTTTCGCTCAACACAATTCACACCGAGGTTATATAGAGCATGTACATCGGATAGACGGAATATCATCGCATCAGATCAGATATGCAATTTCTGCGCCTCGTGACGGCTGTCAAATGTCAAAATACATACATACATACACACTTGCAGTTTGTAGCAAGACGTAAGATACGTGGCAGTCTGTGGGACGATTGTTTTGCATGTACTTGCGGCGTAGCGTGCTTTGTGGCGAGATCACGGGGCTTTATTGTATGCATTGTTTTCGGTGTGGTGTATTCCGTTTTGCAGGATACTACACAGTAGCCTCATGTTTACTATTTTGAGATGTATGCTCCGCATAAAATTGAAAAGTGGCGATGCTTATTCCCCAAAAAGTAGCATTATCACAATCACCTGAAACCATGAGTTCTAGCCATGTTGTGGCAATTCATCTGTCGCATGGATACATTGGATAGTACTTGATAGTCAGATAGTCAGATCCACAGCGGGAAGACTGACTCAAAGCTGTGATCCTGATAGAAGAATCGTATTGGACGACACACGACTAAAGGATCGAACTTATCAATACCGGCAGATACAATCACATCCAATACATCGACCACATTCGCCATTTACCATTTTGACAGTTTACTCCCCGAACGATGGGCAAAAATGTTGACTCCGTACGACTACGGAGTAAGTATTCAGATCATATGACCTTGCCGTTTGCCCTAGGAACTCTGTGATCCGGGCAAAGTCGCTAGCTCAGCCATCTTTTATACCGCTTTTCTGTTACGGAGTATGTTCGAAAATTTGGGGATTGGCATGACAAATGGAGTTACACAATCCATCGGACGCGGGAATGAAGACACACACAAACCTTCATTGATTTGTTTGTCAGTTGATGAGGGAAGGTGGGTGTCGGAATGTTGCCTGAGGCATCCATTCAAAGAAGTCTAGCCCTAATCGTCCCCGATTAGGAAGTGCGTCTGGAAAGAGTAAAGAGTCGAGAGTAATATCCAAGAATGAATCATGCCCAGCGGCTTACATTCGATGGCTTATTCATGGGCAAGTCCTGTGAAAGGGAAGCACAGACTCAAGGAATGGAGTACGTATCAAGAAAGGACCGTTGAAATCTGATCGGTCACATTCCGACCGAAATAGTACTCCCCTGGCAAGGCTGATCGATACATAACATTCAGCCTAAAAGACATGTCCTCTGTACATAGAGGAATTCCGATAAATGACGACATTGTTTCTACACTTCAAAGAGGCTAGGCTTTTTATCTTCTACGATAAAGGCAGACTAGCCCGAATGAACGATTCTTTGTTTACCTTGAGCCCCCCCGAGGCCCGCTTGAGAGAAGAAAGAATAAAGTCTTTGTTGATCGATGCCGTTGAGGAACTTTCCCGTTTCGTTTATTTTGAGGAGAGTCAGATGATACAATAGACAAGGGTGAGTAAGGATCAGAGTTGAAGTCTGTTGACAGTGTTTGATATATCAACAATGACAATCCTCGCGCCCAGAATTGTTTTATATCAACTGATACCAGTTGACCGGTCTCGTCTTTGTTTCAACACACCTCTGTAAGGCGAAATACAATACTTACTCGATACACATCTGATCAAAATTACGTCCATGAGACTCAAGTGTCAACAAAACAAAGAGAAACAAGGCAAGTAAGGTATCAAAATAAGATATGTTATGTCCATCACATCAAAGCAAAGGGGGGATACTGGGAACCCGGATTATGGGGTTCTCTTAGTCGACGCAAGGGGTGCTGGCGGAAGACGGGAGAGATGTTCCGCGGATAACTTATTTATATGATGCGTGTAGATCTTGAATTTGGGGATTGATGTCTTGATTTCCTGTCAGAAGGATGATTTCGGTGTTTGGACAGGCAAGTATGTGCGAAGGGAACGGTGCACGAAGTCGTTTCGAGTTATGTTTCAAGGTAACCTTGTGATAGGTAGTATCGACATTTATTTGGCGTCAAAGAGGTTCCTGCTCAAAGGATTTCTAAAGTTAGCAAGGGAGTATATAGCTGCTAATACCGGCCACCATCAATATCAACCTGGAACAAGGGTTACATATTCCGGTCGTGCTCGGAGAAGAATTGCGCACCTATCCAGGCATGTTTTTGGAACTAGTATATTCATACCACGTTTAAAGCGACTAAGATGTCTAATAATATAACGGGGATTCGATGAATCCTATCCAGTTCCAGGGTGCTTAAGTGTACTTTATGCATGGCGGGAGCGAGATCCACTATCTGTACCTGCGTGAAGGGTATTGATACCTATATAGTTATACGTTTCTAGTATGACAATCGCGGAGTTGATGCATTGTTCTCGTTCTAGCTCTTAGCTACGTATAATTGCTGGTAACCCCTGCCTTTCGTTCACGGTCGCGATCGCTGAGTGTAACCCTAACTCCAATTACAATCTATTGACCTGCGACTCGTCGCATCATACTCAATTAATCAATTGTCAGTCAACGACTACGTACGTACTCTTATTCCGGTTCTGATCTTACATAGACTGTCAGTTCAACGGTGTATTTTCTCAATTGAGTACCCTATCTACGACTATCGATCAACCCAATGTACAGAGCTTCTGTCCGATTGGCAATTCGGCCGTACAACATGAGAGCAATGTGCCTGAATAACTAGCCCAACCAGCCAGGTACGAATCAAATGATCATTCCCCCAGAGGTATTGAAATTATTGCAATCGGGACCTACACAGCTTCAATGTTTGCCACCGTTTGCCTCGGCAAGCTAGGTAGCACGTGAGCGGGAAGATATTCAAACTGACATTGAAGATATTGAAAAGTGATGATTGTGATACCGACTGCCCTAGACGAATAATCGATCATGTGATGATGCAAACTCTTATCTTGTGATTGTACGTACGTATTGTGTTGATCGATTTGTATCTGAACTGTTTTGATTTCCGGGTTGACGATACAAGGCTCCATCCATGGATACCGTAAGCGCGTATGTTTCTGCAATACAGTCTGTTGTTAAATGACTGCCGAAATAAATAACGTACGTTATGCAGATGATCAAACTGAATCCTTTTTGTTCTACGGAGAATATAGCGCGTTACTCGGCTATCAAAATGGCTAGGATTACCCTTTCCGTTCGGTACATACAGCCATCATCATATTCCAGCTCTGCATCTAGTACGTAGTACCATAGTGGTAACAGCTACATCTGCTAGCTGGACTGGCGGCCAGATCCCGATGAACCATGATCACCTACACGATACAGTTCTGAGTCCAGGAAAATGCTTCCAGACTTCTAGATCGGGATATATTTGCTATGGTTTTGTATATCAAGTGACTGTGTTGTGATGATCTCATTGCGCATTGTGGCTGTTTATGAATCCCGCGCTCAACGTAAATAAAACTCCGATCATTTTGGTGGACTACGAAGGATTTGACAAGAGTACACCGCCATCTTTGTGCGTATCCTGTGATCACAGTCTTGAATATAGGTTCCGAGGTTGAGTAGTCTGTATCGTTCATAATCGAATCATTCATTCGTTGATCTGTCAGGAGAGGAAGAACCGATGATAAGGGAGAAATGATGCAATGATTTTAGAACAGTTGACTCTAATAGCAATGTAGAATCTCTTTGGTGGACTGTTCTAACACTGCTGCAGCTTAGTTCCTGCTTACTAGAATGAGTAGTCACTTGGGTAAAGGGGTACCTCCAAGAGTAAGCAGTGACCAGCTCCTTCAACAGCCATGATGAACCCTGAACCATTTTGAAATTATTTCCGACTGCTTCATACGTTGTACGTATCGTTGTGTACGTACCTGACAAATTTTCTTTATCTTCATTCATTTTTAAAGAGTATCGAAGCTCCTTGAAACTATCTGAGCCACCGTGATACATGGCGCCCTAGAATTGCGGAGGCTGGGGGCGAACCCTAAGATGGGTCGAGCACATGGCACAACCACAATCATATTCAAGCTTTTCTATAGGCCCATTTGAGCTAGAGTCTCCATACCAATTGTTCTAGAACTGTTCATCGCGATTTCTTATCACCAGTACATAGCCTTTGTGTATTTGTTCGATGTAAGTACGGTGGACTCCGGTTGCTTTAGATGCTTCCTGATTCTTGACTATCTTGCCACTACATAGTTACGTAGTTAAAGTAATACACGGGACAATTTCAATTCAATCTGTGGCTGTATCACACCTGAATCATTCGCTTTTGATAGTGGACACAAACACCAATCTCTGTCAACAACAAACCTCAGCAAAAAGCTACCTGAATACACTCTCGAATGTAACCCTATGCCCCTTCCCGCCTAGCATTTAGACAAAAAATCCAACGTTCAACTCTAATATATTACTTCGATAATCATGTGTATCAAATGATGCAACTTCCCAACTTTGAGCGATAGGACGAGCATCACCCCGAAAGGATATTGGTCTACCTAACGGTCCACAGAAAAAAATTCAAATTGATTAAATTTTTGCCATGTGCACGTCTATCCTTTGCTAGTACGTACATAGGAAAGTGGTTAGTGCTACAGATTGCAGTCGGCGTGTTTTTGAGACGCGCTCTACCTATCATGAGGCTGCCACATGCGCGATGTTACATTCACCGTGGCGGATGGCGCCGATGGATGACGATAAGTGAGAGTGAGTGAGTATCGGGGACTGGGGTTGGCTGATAGGGGTGCTTCGCCTCACGGTGGTGATGATAGGGATGATATAGACGTTCTTTGCTTTTTCTATTCTATGCATTTTCGTCTAAGAGAATGGGTTCGGTGTTGGTAAGGGGTTGATTGGTTGTTGGGCGAGGGCAATTGAGATACCTAAATCGGCAGTAAACTCACGTGGAAAGAGAAACCCTATCTTGACGGGTTTGCTATTGTTACGCACTGAACTTGACGACAACAAAACCCCATATGTATGTAGAACTCTTTTGTGGTCATATACATCTACATGCAGTCGGTCGCTGTACGTGGCATCATACCTAACCACGCTAGAGCCGATGGGTAGAAAATTATTCTGTCTGCCTACAACAACACCACATCCTCAGACATCCATGTTCATACCCTGAATCGCCGTATTGCATCTATAAAAAATGACCCAGGAAGCTGTAAATAAGTCATCAACAATCAGACCCCCGCGCACAGTCGCGGCAGAATACATTTCCCAACGACACTTTCACAGACGGTTCATTTTGCCTCAGACAGCGACCCATGGTGATCTCCCAATTACATATGCGGACATCGGAAAATGTCGAGAGACGTCGACTGAGTATGTACCAACTTTCCTGTTCATGCCTGGCATGTTCGGCTCGCGCTATATAGCTGTGTACATACATGCGATCGCAGAGAAGTTAGGCGTGCGAGTGTTGGTCGTTGATCGGTAAGTCAGCCCCAAAACCTACAATTCTATCTCAAAAGACGCAAAAGCTGATTTTGGAGTGTAGATCCGGCATGGGCGGCTCAGCATCTGTTCCACGCGAGTCGCGAGTCGCGATATGGCTTGAATTGGTGCCGCTTCTTTTGAAGCATTTGTCGATTGAGCATGTGTCTCTCATATCGCACAGTGCGGGTATAATCTATCTGCTGAATACATTGGTTGCGCACCGGGACATTCTTGATCCGGAACATCCTTATATCGCTTGTTTAGGTGCGTACTTCCCACATGCTTTTCAAGAATGCAGACTGATATACAATTGATAGCACCCTGGGTTGACCCAGCACACTCGCACATGACAACCTGGCAGCTCGCGCGCTACATCCCCACAAAAGCATTTTCCATTTGGAACCGAATCCCTCAATTCTTCCAAACCAGCCCCTTGATCGCATCCAGTGGGGCAGTAATTACCAGTATAAAGGACAAACTTCCCAGTGGTGGGGATGACGATCATACAATGTCCGAACGGAAAAGAAGGCTTATAGAGCAGGAATACGGCTTGGATAGAGAGGTGCAGATTGAGTTGGAGAAGTTGACGGCCAAGTTTATATTCAAGGAGAATACTGTGGGGGCTAATGAGGAGGCGTTGCAGTGTGTGAGGAAGGCGGCGCCGTGGCTTGAGTGTGATGATTATACGAAGTTTGCGAAGAAGTTCGCTGAAAGTGAGAGAAGGAGAGGTGGCACATCAGGCAAGATTCGGATGAGAGCGTATTTTGCGGAGAATGATGTGATGATTGGAAAGGGAGGGCAGAAATATTTCGAGAGCTGTTTCAAGGGATTCGAAGATGTGCTGGATTTTGATAGTGCCACGATTATGGAGGAGAATCATGATAGTGTGGCTTTTTCGCCGGAGGTTCTGGGGAAGATCTTTCGAGAGCGATGCAATCATTGAAGAGAAGAGCAAGGGCTCGAACGTGTGAATATATACTAATTTATACCAATTACAATGCTACATTTTGAATATATACTTGGATTAAAGTGGTCTATATCCCAAAGTAATAGTATCTTCTCCACAAACTAAACTTTTGATCTACTGCCGTACACTGGGAGAATCAACTATTTAAAATTCGCTCTGGTCGTCGCCAGAGATGATGACATTATTGATCTTATGATAGTATTAGTTCATGTATCCCGGATAACAGATGTAGAATGAGCTTACCTTCAAGACCATTCGGCATAATTGCGTGGCAAGGAGGAGTTGTTGGCGTTTTCCGATAAGAGGATCGATGACAAAGTGTTCTCTCATATCTGCGGCGCATTAGGATACTGTATTTCATGATGTAAGGAAGGAAAGACAAACCATTGTTGCCGGTAAACATGCAGTCGACACCGAGTCGGCTGTTCTTCTCTTTGACTTGTCGTGATTTGATAGATGCGAGAGTCTCGATAGGGTTTAGACCGGAGTTTTCGGCCAGTGTTAGGGGAACGGCGTCGAGAGCATCGGCAAATGCTCGCATGGCGTATTGTTCAATGCCGGGGCTCTGTAAAATTGGTCAGTTGAGTTCATCATATTGAGGAAGATAAAACGAACCTTGACAGCAGCGTCCTCAACGGCAATGGAGCATGCAATCTCGGCAGCACCACCACCATAGACGACACGGTTGTCTCGAACCAAGTTGCGCACAACGCAGAGTGCGTCATGGAGTGATCGTTTGGCTTCATCGATGATCTGCAATTCGTCAGATTGCCATACTAGGCACTATGCAGAGGACGGAGCATACCATTTTGTTACTACCTCGTACAAACACCGTCACAGCGCGGGTGTTTGCACACTCTTCAATGACAAGCATCTTCTCACGAGTGGTACCAAAGGTCAATTCTCTAACCAAACCAGCGGTTCCGAGCTTCTCAGCACTCAAGTCTTCGAATCGAGGAACAATACGTCCATTGGTCGCAATAGCGATCAATTCAATCTCAGGACCCCCGACCCATCGAACAGCCGGAAGTTTGTTCTGTAAAAGTAAGTGATTGGCTTCATCGTCGAAACCCCACTGGCAAATGACGAGATTGGCACCGGAGTCTTTCAATTGTTGGATCATCTCTGTGAACTTGTCCTTTTCGTATGTCTGAAGGCGCTTGAACTCTTCCACCGATGTGATATCAAGTTTATGTTTTGTCTTGGGTTTGGGAGGCTCGAACGGACAGGTGAGGATAGCTAATTTGGCATCCCGGACCTCGTCGGGCATCTGGGGGTGTGAAAAGTCCTTGTCGACAATGACACCCTTGACAAGTAGGGAGTCTTCGAGCGAGCCGCCGACTTTGCCATCAACCTTGATGAGCTCGAAATCGACGTCTTTGCGCTCGAGATCGGCGACGGATAGGACGGCGTCAACGGCGATTTTGGCGAATTGTTCGTGAGATTTGGAAACACTAATCCACATGTTAAAGAATGAGGTTGAATAGAAAGCAGCATCACATACATCTTGCTTCCCAGACTTGTCTTGGCGACCTTCATCAGATTGTCTATGTTGTCTTTGGAAAAGGTGATCTCATCACTGATCTTGTCAAGTTCTGCAATAGCGATCTCGCAAGCTTCGTCGTAGCCATCGGCGATTCTGATAGGATGGATACCTTTGTCAATCAACTCAGATGCTTGTTCTAAGAGCGCAGCAGCCAACACCACGACACCGGTCGTTCCATCACCAATTTCATCGTCCTGAGATTTCGAAAGTTCGACAAGGAGTTTGGCGACGTTGTTTGAAATTTCCATCTGTCCCAGAATCGTGGCACCATCGTTTGTGACTGTGATATCTCCGTCGGGCGAAATGAGAATCTTGTCTAGACCTCGTGGTCCCTAATACCATGTCAGATTTTGTTTCCTCCCCCTTTTATGTAATCGCACGCACCAACGATGTCTTGACGATGTTGGCAACAGTCTTTGCTGCAACGATATGTGATTTGACCGCCTCATTACCGTGTTGTCTCTTCTTCTTTCCCTGGCTAAATATCCGTCAATATTAGGCCCGAGATGCTTGATAATCGATTGTCTGGGGAAACGTACTCTCGTACAACGATAAAAGGGCGCCCCTGTTCGTCCTTGATGACCGAAGCTGTTGTAAAGATCAGTAAAAGCCCGGGGTCAATTATTTCTCGAGGTAATTTAGCGGAGCATACCCTGCGACAAGTCAAGCTCTGAGAATGGTCAGTCAACAATTTTCCATAATGAGGGGTACTGCGGACATACGCATAGCCATGTTGACAGTGGTCTGCGAGGGCAGAGTCCTGTCTGAAATAGAAATGGAGAAAAACTGAAATGAAGAGAAGAATATCAAGTATCGAGTATCAAAAATGAATCGAATACGGAGATCAAAGAACTCCTGATGTGTTTGTTCATCAACAACCCAACAGAGTGCGGCGGGCTTTGGATCCTTTTTTCCAGCAGGGACGATTTGGATTAGTGTCAATCAGGTTTAGCTGGAGAGCTGCTTGCCCGAAAAGGCTTGGCGCCGCCAAGCCCTGCCGCAAAGTGAGCTTCTTTCTCCACGCGATTCAGCGCGACAAGGACCCCAGAGAGCTGCACAAACTATACGAGACACTCGACGGCTGTCGCATCTTTTCCCTCGTTCGCTGTTGTGCTGATCACTTCATCATCTCCGGAGACTCGGCTTACTATAAGCCACCGCCGATATCAAATTGGATCTCTTACGCCGCGTGCACGACTTGTTTCAACAAACAGAGTCCACCATGCCCCCTCGTAAGTGGGATCTTTTGTCTTTCGCGCTCTACATTATCTGCATCTTAGAGGCTTTGGCTGACCCCAATTCATATTAGACAGCGACGATTCCTCCGACAACGAGTCTACCGGTGAAGAAATTCCTTTCAAGAAGACCAATAATGCCGCCAACGACAGCGGAGACGAGGAAGGAAGCGAGGAAGGAAGCGAGGAAGGAAGCGAGGAAGGAAGCGAGGAAGGAGAGGACGTGTATGTTGTATTTCTTGGTTCGTATGTGAATACTCAGAAAGTTGGCTGATTCCAGTACAGATACGTCGTTGAATCGATTGTCGGCCACGAGTTTCAGGGAAAAGTCCGTTGAGCGCAATATAACCCAACATTCACCATCAGCCTACTAACCAGGGATAAACAGACTCTCATGCTGAACGTGAAGTGGAAAGGATACGACGACCCCGCAGACCAGACATTGGAGCCGGAAGAAGGATTATTGTACGAGGATCGACCAATTCATGATACTCGGTACAGTGACTGATATGAATAAATGTGCAGGGAAGGCGCAGAGGATGCGGTCAAAGAATATTACTCAAAGATTGGCGGCCGCCCAGAACCACCATCAAAGCCAGGAAGAGGCAAACGAAAGTCCATGACCGCAAGCGCAAAGGACACCCCCGAGCGAACGACCTCTAAGAAACAGAAAACATCGAAACAAGAAACCAACGGCACAGAAGTCTTTGTTGGCACAGACATCCCCCGAGGCATTCCAGACTGGGTTCGTGATAAGGATCATTGGGAGGAGGATGTGGCGAAGGTGCAGACAATTACACATGATGAAGATCGCAACCTGGTGGCATACTTGATCTGGACCAACGGCAAAACAACAAAGGTTTCAATTGGCTTGTGTTATGAAAAGATACCCATGCTGGTAAGCTGGTTTATTCCGTACTTTGTTTCAGAAGACTAACATTGACTTTCTTTTTAGATGCTCAAGTTTTACGAGGCACATCTGTAAGTTGATAAATGCGCAGTCTTTTGAACAACCTTCAACTAACATCTGTGCAGTGTGTTTAAAAACGAGGGCGCTGAAGGCGAATGAGGAATTTTTCAATTCTAACTTACCTGGAAAATTCTCATACGACACAGAACGGGCGAAACACCGACCCTTCAACCAAATATACGAGTACAACGACCATTTCCCAAAATATGATTGTGGCGATAAGCAGCTACCTTACATTATTCTGCGTTGCGAACGGGGCTCGTTCTGACTTTTGATATTCACTTCCTCGCGCGTAGTGTTACATGTTGAGCTATGTTGCGTGGAGGAATAGGACTGGAGGGTCCATACGGCGATTTTTATCTTGGTACAAAGGCAATTTTTTCTGGTGCTGGCTACTGTAATTTTACGGAGCTTTTTTGAATCTTCAAGTATTTCTTTATGGCGTTCTTGACTCCCGGAATAGTGAATAATTGTCTTTCAGAGCGGTCTCAGCGGCATATCTTACATTGGCTGATTATTGTAAAACCATGATAGTATATCAATATTGGAAATAATGATTTTATCCGAACTATCTATTAGACGCTGTCGTTCATTGGCCCCCTTCCGCAACGACCTGTGTCGCCCTGGCACTTTGTTCAAGGAACTGCCATCGCTCATCAAATAGCTCTGAGCCATGCTTCTCCATCACACGTTCCATAGCCCTTCCATCCTGTCCCGTAAGAGCCTCGTCATCTTCTTCCGTCCAGACTCCTGGCATATTGTCGGGAATTTTCTTCCCTTTGGATAGCAAGTCTAGTACTTTATCTGCGAGCTTGTGGCTCATGGTAGTACAACTGATAGCCTGGTGGACATCGTTGGGTTTTCGGCCGGAGTCTATTCGTTTCTGCATCCAGGCATCGACGTCTTTGATTCTGCCATTATTTCTGGCTTCGTCTTCTTCGTGAGTTGTCAGAGGTACGAGGGTGTCGTCATCGTCTAATTGACTCTCTTCCGGGACGGGGAATTGTGGTGCTGTTTCGTATTTTGCTGATTGAGATTCATCTGATGTCTCCAGTTGCGAGTCACTCTCTACCGGGTCATCTCGGGGTATTCTTCTTCTCTTCTGGGCTGTATTTCCGTCGTCGATATTTGAGACAATTGAAGTGCTTTCGTAAGATGGCCGTTTACGTTTGTTTGCTACAGTCGCGCCTTCATTAGCACGGCCATCGCGTTTTGTGTTTGAAGAACCCGCATGAGGGACTGGCTTTGGTGCCTGAGTTGTTGTAGCTTTTGGCTTAGGCACGGTTGACATTTGTTTTGGCGCGGTTGGCTCAACTTCTGGTGCTGGACCACCTGGACGATGACCATGGTGCCGAAGTCTCTTCAAATAGCGATCCCGCCAAGATTGAAATGTGTGTCGGGGGTTCTAAATTGTCGTTAGCTTGGTTGCATCACTCGCCCCACGAAAGTAACGTACCTGCTCAGCGAGTTGCTGATAGATGAGGTTACCTGCAATTTGATCGCCGCGCCTCTCGTACGGTTGCACCCAGTCCCAAAGTATTTGATCATCTTGAATTGTAAAGGGTGTCCTCGAACTTCGAGCAGGTATTCCGACAGCTCCAACAGGCCGAACTCTCTGACCGGCTCTGTGATCTTCCAGATCTTCTAGCCGTCCATTCCTGACTGACTTTTCAACAAAAGTGTATGAGTGCCTTGAAACACGTCTTAGATCAAATGTTCGATTCAAAAGCATAGACAGACGACCTACGAGTTGAGTGGAATGTCTCGTTTTGCATGATCAACGAGCTTGATGTCTGCATCTTTTTCCAAAAGTACAATTGTACCGCCATTTATCTTGTCAAATCGTTAGCTCAAAGTCTGAACATAAAAAATGCTAGCAGATGATAAGCTCACTTGAATAAGTTCCTTGAATCTGTTTCGCTGGGGAACGTTCGCCGACACCCAAAACGCATATCCTGCAAAGAGCGTCCCTACACTGCCGTCTTGTGGAGGTTTCGTATAGACTACAGTAGCCATTTTCTCAGGCTGTCTGAATTGATAGGTAGCGGTAGCGCGTTGCGTGAAAGTGAAGATGTATGAGTTGAGCGAAGCGCCGCTCAATCGAAGCCAGATCAGAGATCATCCGCGATGAAATGAGTAATTTCAAATGCCGACGATTTGAGATCCGTTATCATTCTGTATATAGGAGATTTCAAAAGGTATAAAACCTAAGAATGTATGCGAGAATCAAAGATGCGACATAGTTGACATTATTTTGGCGAATTAGTCTGGACAGGAACCAATCAGCGATGCCGTTCTTCGAAAAAGGAGTAAGGTCACGTGATTTGTTTCCCAGTGAGGATTAGCGTCACCGCCCCTGTTGTCTCAGGCTCCGCGTCCAAAATGATTCCGTGAAACGTCCAGCTGAATTTATACAACTGTTGACATACGACTCACCTACAGCTGACATCAACTTATGAGATCTGGATAACGAAGCGCTTTGAGCTTTATATACGCTATGCAGCTCGACTAATCTGGTCGACTTTGAAGTTCCCCAGATATGGGGCTGATCAGTTTACGGACCGCAGCACTGAGCGTGCTGGGTCTTTCTGCTCTTGTGTTCATTGCGCTTTTTGGTCGATTGCCTATATTTAGGTACGTTATATATCTCTAGTACTAAATTCTCAGTCAAGTGCTAACATGAACAGGAAAACTCCTATCGGTTTCCTGCATCGACTTCTTTGGATCCATATTCCACATGGTCTTGGTCGTCTGGATTTACTTCTGCTAGGCGGCCGATTAGTACCATGGTGCCAAAGGTTTGGCAGGTACATAGCCTATGAGAATCATCCGTTGGTCTTGGTTAGTCAAATCCAAACATAGTACCTCTTGCTTGGTGGTCTAATCATGTTATAGATATTCTTCGTAGGACTGCTATCAATATCGGAATTGGCGTTTGTGCCGAGAGTATGGCCGAGACTCGGAACAACCCATCGAGTATTCGTTTCGATAGCAGTGACTTTGCCATACGTTTTCCTCTATGCGTGTGTTACGATCAAATGTTTCATCACACCTGAGAACGTTAAGGCGGAGTTGGCTCATTATCCATATGATAGAGTACTCTTCCACCCGGGAAGAGAATGCTCAACGTGTCGGCTGTTAAAGCCAGCACGTAGCAAGCACTGCAGCACTTGCAATGCCTGCGTTTCTCGACATGACCATCACTGCATCTGGTTGACGAACTGCGTGGGTCGCCAGAATTACCGTTATTTTCTGGCATTGTTGCTATCACTTTCGGTAATGCTCACCTATGGTATGTATCTAGGGCATATGTTGCTTGAAGAGAATCTGAAAAAGGGGTTCGGAACTAGAGGCGCATCCTGGGGCAAGTCGCTATCTTGGACGCAATGGATCAACTACTGGGCTTTGGCGGTGGCTGACGATATTCGAATCGGCATGGTATTTCTTTTGGCAGCGATGACTGCTCCGTTAGCATTCGGCTTTTTGGTTTATCACACCTATCTCGTATGGGCAGGCACCACAACCAACGAGACAGCTAAGTGGGACGATTGGAAAGAAGATATTGCATATGGAGCTGTTTACAAGGCCAAGAGAAGCCAGGTCTACAAGATACCAAGGCGGCGGGATGAGTCGATTGAGCCGAAAACAAATTGGCCCGCGACCACCGACCAGCTGCTTATTCTGACAAATGAACCTCCGAGGATAGGCTTTTCGGTTTCTTTACAGTCAAACTCGATTTTGCAAGCAGAGGATGAACAGGCTCCTGTTGATCCGAGGTTTATCCCGGTCAGGAGCCTTCAATCTGTGGAGAACCTGTATGATCTGGGATTTTGGGGCAATCTGTGTGATGCATTGAATTTGAGCGTGTAGCAATCGTCAGATATTATGAAATATGAATGTGATGAAATACTGTAGAACAATAGGTCTATCAAGTGTATCAACGTACAGTATGCGATAAGATAAGCCGGAGCGGAAAAACTGCCAACCCACCACTGCCCACCACCTTGCCGCTAACAAATTATCAATCATTAATTTCTCCGCATCTCATCAGTTGTTTTATACACTCTCCTTCTTTGCGCCGAGCTTTCTTACGACTTATCTGTATTAAGTATGTCGTCAGAAAAGCCGTCCATGGAATCCGAGCAAAAATGCTCTCCGGCAGAGCTCTTGCTCAAGGTTATCCTTGCCGGTACATTGAGCCACTACGAGACTCGAGGCATGATTGACGACAAACAGCTAGAACAAATGTTGGCCGCGGGGAAGAAGATTGTCTCGAAAACGCGAAATGAAATGGATACTCGGTATTTTCTGTCTTGCGCGACTATTGCTACAAGAATATTTTCTCTAATTGCGCCCTAAAGACAGAGCTTAGCAGTTTCACCCGACGTCTGGCAAGGTCTTACTGATGTCCTTACCAAAGCTATCCCACATCTCGAATCACAATCCTTCGCCTGGAAAAGTCCGCCGACTTCGACCTACGAGCAATCATCTTCGAATCTCATAGCATACAACTACTTTAGCCTGATCAAAGACATTGAACGATTACGCGATTTATGTACCATAGCTCGAAACCTCCTCGCAACAACCAATAGAGCGCAAAATCTGGCAGCAGAGAAAGGATTTGACCAGCGGATATTAGCGTTGATCGACACTTGCGTTAGGGTAACTGCGCGCGGCTTCGATGGAGAATCCAATGCGAGAAACGAAGAACGCTGGCAAAAAGTGGTCAATCTATACAAAAGCTTATTGATCATCTGCCTGCAATTCTTGAACAATTTCATTATGCAAAACGAACAACGCAAGCTTGTGCTCTGGTTGGATCTTTTCGGATATCACTCGAATGGCGATTACAAAGTTATCATGCCCGGGGAACCGCTGGACCCAGCCAGTCCTATGCCACAGGGCGTTGCACCGGTCGTGCGAACTGGCGAGCGCCTTATAGGATCTTTGAGAGGCGAACAGACCGCAGAAGATCTACTGATTGAGGCTCTTTCTAGGTTCCCCCTAGAACCTGCAAATATGAAACAAGAGGCATCCATGCTGCTACTTGCGCAAGTCAAAGATCATATGGAGAAGATACTTGGTCGGAGTCTGAAGGAGATTCAAGAAATGAACAAAGATCCGGAACAGGCCAAGGATATACGGGCTGCCTTGACAACAATACTTGGTAACAAGGCGGACGAAATGAAGTCCTTTACAGGGCGAACGCAGGAATTTACTGAGCCAGATGAGGAATCAAGACGACAACATATACTGTGTATCGATAGAAGTGCTACGACAGGCTACCAGCGAGTATGTTGGGCAGATTTTCCGGATTTTGAAAGATTCAAGGCGATTACAGCGGATGGTCCTTTGAGTGAGGAAGAGACTAGTATACCTCGGTCCTACCAATCAGGCGCCGATGCGTTGCAAATAGCCAAGGAGGAACTGATGGCACGCGCACAGGAGGCTTCCCAGGTTCTTGGGGAGGATGATGAACATTACGATCATGATGACGGGTATGCCGAAGATGACGGCCATAGTCTCGACGATGGTGCGGAGGGCAGTCTTGACGAGGAAGAAGAGGAGGATGATGACGATGACGATTATCGTGGAAGACCCGGTGATCAACAACGAGGACTGTTGACGGACATCCCTCTCGTCTTGGGCCCTGCAGAGATAGAGGCTCTTCCAATGATCATCAAGGCTGGAATAATCGATGCAGCGGCGACAAAGAGCGCGGAGCGTGAGGTTATTAACAATATGCAAGCAATACGCTGTCACATATTACTGACGCAGGATACCGGTCGCAATCTGCTTCGAGAGTTGCTTATATTTATCGCTGCTTGGGACTTGCCGGATGACGAAGTGTATTTCCAGTTCATGGTCCAGATCATGGAGGCCATTTTGAAGAACGGCTTGATGTCTCATGCATACGCAGACTTTGGCCAGCAAAAAGACATCATCTCACCAGCACAGGCTGTAGTGATCAAGATATTGACACACATATTCCGCAACAAATATTCACCAACCTCTTCGAACGATGGTCAATCTACAGAGACCAAACAACCGCCACCACTGTCACGAGTTGATGTGCTTACAGTGCGATATATCTTTTCCATATTCCGTGGCACCATTATACCAGAGACATGCGGTCTCATCTACCTGCAAGGTCAAATCCGCGCAGGTAGAGCACTCCCCGAAGACTTCCCTCTCAATCTATGGGATATGGAGAGGGTGTACGAGGGAGTATATCAGTTCCTTGAATTCTTCGCGGTGTTGACCGAGAACAATGATTGGAAGAACTTGATCGTCAAATGGGAGATTGTCTACGATCTCGTCACATTGATCAAGGAATTGGACGCAAACATACCCAAGGGCCCGCTCAGCGCTATGGTCACGTCGAATCCAACAGGGTCAACAAACGCGACGACTGCCTCGACCAACAACCAGACCGATCCTGCCGCCGGGAACCAGCAACAACCCGCGCCACCGGTCGCCGTTGAGCGCCCCTACGACCCAACAGACGTCGATCCCGTGGATGAGAATATCGATGAGACTGGCTCCCGAGCCGAATCACCACCCATCACCGAAGATCCTTGCGAATTCGAATGGCGCAATCTCAAGAAACTCATCGTCCTGGTCCTATCATCTCTCGTTTGGCGATGCCCCGAAGTCCAGAACCAGATCCGCAAACACGGTGGTGTCGAAGCCATCTTGTCCTGCACCAGTTTTGATGCGCATAATCCGTACATGAAGGAACACGCGGTTATGTGCTTGAAGTTCCTGCTGGAGAATAACAAGGAGAATCAGAAGATCGTCGAGGAACTCGAGGCGAGAGAAGTTGTCCGTGACGATAGTGGCGTGTTGGCCAAGACGGGCCATGAGGCGATTGTCGATAGTGTGGGCAAGTTGACGATTCAGAAAGCTGTACCTTCTTCGACAGCTTTGCATGTGGTTGAAGAGGTTTTGGATGAGTAGAAGTTCTCTTATGAGTTGCATGATAGACACGATTGTATGAGAAGGAGTTCATCGATGTATAATGTACATAGCTACATAAACCTATCGCATATTCGGAGTTATAAATAAAGGAACTCGTTCTATCTTCAATCCATATTCGTTCATATCTATTTGATTTCCTAAGCATACATCCCATCCCACTCCTCATCCTCTTCCTCATCATTCGGCTTGGGCGCCGCCAACGCCGCCCTCCGTTTCTCCGCCTGTTTTCTTCTTTCTGCATCTTTCTCGCGCTGCTTCTTCCCGAAATCTGTACGATCCAGTGGACATGTCCCTCTTAATCGGAGCCAAGGGGTTACGCATTCCAGATCGAAGAGATGCGTAGGATGACAGGGGAGACGGACGACGAGTGGGTAGGGATCGTCGAGGAATGGGTTGCTGCATATAGGGCATGATTGGGATTCTTTGAGGGATGAGCGGGGGACGCGGTCGAGGGCTGATACAATGTATATTAGTTTAAATATATCCTGTGTAGAGAAGTGTGCGGGGGGATGGGGATCATACTAGCGCAAAACTCCTCGCTGACACCCTCAACTTCCCTCGGCGGCGTATCGGCGCCTTGTAACAATGCCTCGATCATCTGATCTATCAGTGCTGAATCATGTTGATGTTCGCCATCACCACCGGCGCCAGCGGCGCCGATATCCTGCTCCCGTCTTATATAGTCAAAAGCTTCGGCGAGTGATCGAAACGCTGCGCTGACATCTCCCGGTACAGGGACGGCGTGTTCGCGCGTCCGGGTCTCGGAGGGGTTGGGTGTGATTTCGGAGAGAGTTGCGAAGAAGGTGGATAGATCTGGGCGGCGGGGGCGGGTTTGGGGGGTTGTTGTGCTGAGGTCTTCTGTATTGTGTTCGACTGTTCCGAATTCTGTTAGATGGGATGTCTAGACGCTTTGAAAAGGTTGGGGCATACCCTCGTACGAAGCCATGCTGTCGGAGATCTGTAGAATGCGGTGTTGACAGGGTGCGGGGTGATTCGGAGAACGGATCGCGAGCTGAAAGCAAGCAGCCTGATTGTATTCTTGGCTGTTTTATGTTGGCAGTATTCTCGCTTTTGAAAGAGAGAGAGAGAGTCTATCAGCGATAAACTATAAAGCAAGAGATCCTAGATGATTAGAGATGAAGCTGGAGGCAGCTTTTTGAAATGACGAGCGGAGACTCAGATAGTTCTAGCTCCGAGACCCACTTCTCCATGTACTGCTAACCCTAATCCATTTGAACTTGCTTGATTTTTATAGTTACTACGTACTTGACACTATATTAGTAGGTGAAATCTTCATAAAGAACATTTTCCCCCTTCAGCCACTCCAAAACCGACGTCTGCAAAGCACGACCGGAACAAAGGTAAAACGTATCCGCTGATATAAGCTTCAGATCCATTGCATTGATCCGACGACGTTCAACCACCGCTCCAGCGGCTTCAAGATCTTCTAAGCCCCTGAGATTCGCGTCATCCATCTTATCCGCCTGAGTAATGAACAATGTTGTCGAATCTGGCAAGTCAGGGAATTGTTGGAAAACATCCTTGACGGCGCCAATATCGCTCGCGGATATTGACCAGAACAACCGAAGTTGTGACATATCAAGACGGGGTAATTGCCCTAACAAGGGTGTTATACCTATTCCTCCAGCTACAAATGGAACGAGGTCGTTGTTTGTATCTGATGTGTTGATCTGGAAACTACCCCCAAAGCCCAACATCGGTACTTCGAGTTGAGTGCGCGGGTTCCACTGAAACAGATGAGTAGTCACGTTGCGGTTCTTTCGGGCTGTTATCTCGAACTCATCATCTGGCAGACCTTTCGTACCCGGAAAAGATGATACGGTAAAGGTTCGGATGTAGTCATCGTTGAGACTCAAGGGATCATCGTCACGCATGTGACTGTAGCCCATGTCGAGTTCGTCTTTGAATGAGAAGACGGCGTATTGACCGGGTTTATATGTAGGTAGTTTGCCATCAGTGCTGGAAAGCTTGAAGCGGAATCTCGCAATGGACGGACTGAGCAATTTCCTCGATACTAGCCGGGCTGTAGTCTGACCTTCATTTTCTATAGTCGAGAGCGTCCCCTCCTTTTCTGATCGCAAGTATCGGACTGGAGGGGTATATGGCGATATATCAACCGGTATCCCCCTGAAGCCTAGTGCTTTCTCAACGTATCGTGCCTCTACAACAGTCATTTTCACCGCAAGATTAGATCTCGGTAGAACCGCATCTGCTTCGTCATTGATGAGAATCTCAGTCTCGACAGTCATGTAAATCGCATCACCAGTCTCAAAATCTGGAAATACGAGACCTGCCCGGTGGTTCACCATCAGGTTCCCTAATGACTGGTAGAGGCGATTCCCAGAGTATTCGGGATATACGATGACAGCGCCTTCCGGCTGGTTTGATATTATTCGGACAAACCCCGAAGGTCCGCCGCGGTAGTTTGTGTCCATGTCTGTATTTTGGTGGTATGAGGATATGAAGAAACAATCTGCTTTGTTGATAAGTTCCATTGCTTGAGGGGAGAGTTGAGGGGAGGTTGAGATGAGTTTTGGTTGTGGGATGGCTGGGACGATGTGCTTTTTGTGGAGGTATTTGGGGCAGTTTCCTATTCATAATTAGCATGTGGTCTGAATTCAATGTTTAAATGTAGTGGATATCAACATACCTAGACTTTCTTCGATCTTGACGACCAACTGAGCATGGCCGCGCTTTCCTACAAGTCCTGATTTCCCTTCATCTTCAGAATCCTCCAACGTCCCCATGATGACTTTTCCATATAATTTGACCCTTTTCCTGCTCTCCAAATCAATGGTAACCCCAGAGATCATCTTATTCTGTCCATTTACCCTAATAGCAGAGTTGTCGTTCTCCTTCGAGTTCCCGAACAAACTCTGGACAACAGGATCATGAACTCTATCAATCAAAGCCCGCATGCCCACAATATCCGTATCCATCACAGATGAGAAACCCGTCTCTCCACCCCATACTGTTGACCATGGTCTACCGTCATCATCTAACGCCCCAAGACCGATTAACGGGGCGCGTGGTACCATAAACTGTCCATATTGATTGAGAAATGTGCTAGTGGGGTTATCTCGATGTGGGACATGGAATTTGTCCTGGAGCGCTATCTCGCCTTCGTTGAAGGGGAGGGTGCGCTGCTCTATGGTGACTGGCATTGTGCATTGTACTAGAAGATCTTGTGAAGTTGATAAGATGTCAGTATAGATGAAGTAACAGTGGAAGTTGGGTCGAAAGAGTGTTTCAGCCCTCGGAGAGTAGATATAGTTCCATTTGCCAGCACGTCATGACCTGCTGACAAATTGTCATGTTTGTAATCGTTCTGACTAATCCAACTGCCATGATAACTAGTTGACACTGGTGGTGAGCTTTGGACAGTAGTTTCCGGCCTGCCTTGGTCTTAAGAACCCTGAATCATTAATGTATTTCTATGCAGTCATCTTTGTCAACTCCAAAAATCTTTAATGCCAAGCGAGAAGAAATCATCTGCACTCATTTCTAACCCAATGTCTAAATCTATGTTCGGCAATGCACATAGTTACAGGTTCTTAGAAAAGGACTAGCAAACAAGCTGCTAGATTCACGCCATCCCTGAGTTTCCAAGTCCCTTGAATCCTTTTCAGAGAGGGAACATCACAATAGCACCGCCTCGATGATACTATCCTTCAAAGTGTCAGTGTAGGTGTAGATATTATTGATCTTCAACCCGGCGCTTTCCAGAAGTTTGCTCCACTGCTCATGAGTACGTTCCCGCGTTGCGAGCACAGCCATCATCAGCATATCAAGCTGAGCCATCTGCCAGTGAACGCCCGAATTCGGCAGAACCATTTCATCAATGAGAATAAATGAATCGGGCTCCATCGCATCAATCAAATGCTTGTGGATTAGACGGCATTTGTCATCGGGCCGGTCGTGCATGATGTTGCGCATGTAGTAGAACTTGGCGCCTAGAATAGTATATCAGTACAATGGAAACGGAAGAGGGTGAGGAAGCAAAATACCTTTAATTGTTTGAGGTTGGAAGAAATCTTGTGCCAAGGCTTCCACTCCTGGATGTCGTGCGAGTTGCTTGACGGTCTCAGGAAGGTCTTCAATGATCACGCTTCCTGGCAAATTTTTTCTGGAAGGCAATAGCTTGCGTTCCATACCCTCCACCAACATCCACAAACAAAGCTCGTTCTGGGTCCATGTTCGTTTCTGTCTTCTCGAGCGCGGGATAAACGTCCAGGAAGGTCGGTCTTCCGGAGCGATTCATGGTAAGATAGTGCTAGAAATGAGATAACTTCTCTGGTTGTTCTTGGAACCAGAGAAAAAGAGGCAAGTCTGTTTTCCAGGCTTTTGTATTCCGGTGTTTGTAATGTCCTCGGGGTCAGCGTATTGGGTGTCCTTGAGTAGGTCAGGTAACTCCTGAATACCGGGCCACATTGCGTCAAAACTGTAGGACATTATTTATGTTAGATCAATTTTACAAGTAGGAATGGGGAGAGGCACACTTGCTAGTGGTGAATTGCTGCCTGGGCACCGGTAGTAGTAAGAGTCTTACAAACGTTGTTTGCTGTAAAAGTGTCTTTATCTACCTCCTGGATGGCATCAAGAGAGGCAAGATACCGCAAAATACGACCTATATAACACATTAACTTGGTAAAACGTATAACTATGCTCAAGAGTCCTGTGTATACCTAGAAGAACAGCATCTGCCTTTGTCTTCGTTGATTTGATCAATGGTGAGCGGAGTGGGACTTCCACTGAGGAGATTGAAAAGATTTAAATCAGCACCAATACGGAGACCTGCAAGTTACAAGTTGAGGAAAGAAATTCTCTGAACGGTGCCATCGGGACTCTCGATAGAGTGACATAAGGATTGTAGTTGATCCAGGATTTCCCTGCGTGTCTTTGCGTCACAGGACTTAGCCAGTCTTTTGACGTGGTCGACGAGGGCTTCCATATCTATGTTAGTAAAAAGTAATAGGGATTTCTGATCGAATATATAATAGAATGATGGAGGAAAAGCTGTTAATAAGACGCAGTGGGATGTAAGAGGGTGGAATTGAATGTGTTTCTCGATCTCGAGCAGACATAGGAATTTATATGTGCAAATCAGGCGCAACAGAGAAGGGGCTTTTCTAACTAGGCGACCAAAACAGTGAGTGAATTTCATATACCTATCGTGACACCTAGCTCAATAGTTCATCAGACATCTAAGCCTTGGGATAAATTGTAAGATATGTGAGCCTACGGACCAGTTCTTTGTCCTTGATGTAGTCTGTACAACATAGTTCTTTGTTTCTTTGATATCCTTGAAAACAGAACCTAGCTATTGGATTATACTTATGTACATGCAGGTATAATTCCGTATATTTTGTTCAGTTGTTCGCACTTCGAGTCGCCTAGCTACATATCTACTCATGATTTTGCTATTTTTATCTCGTATAATGACCTGTGTATCAGTGTAGCGGTATATATCTTTGCATAGACGACCCCCACCACGAATGATTTTTTATCCGTCATATATCCTTTGGCTCCGCGAGTGTCTTTAGACTGGCATATTTAGGATAAATTGCTCCATAACATTGTTATGTATTTACCATGTATGCGTCTCAGTAAGTCATTCTTCCCAGCGGCGGCCCGGGGGTTTGGGAGCTGAATCTACAAGACGGAGTGTTTCCAGAGTACCTAGGTAATCCGAAATGTATTTCCCTTCTGATGACTGCTTAACATACTCCGACTAGACTTCTTTTCTTCCTTGTTATAAATCATTGTCCTTCTTACCTGCACCCTCGAGGGTCCGACGTTCCGTTTGGGGACATGTACGGATGAGTAGCAGATCATATACTGCTTGACTAGTCAGTTGAATATTGGATGTTAGCTAGTTCGTGTAAGTGTAAGAAACCATTTTCGATATTGCTATTCAAGCCTTAGGTAAGGAGGGATGTCGTAGCTAGGGCTAAATCAGAGCCAGTTGACGGATCAGCGGGGCTGCCTTGATGCCTTAAGAGTCGGGGTCCTACTTTATTTCAATGCAACCCTGTCATGTCAACATCAATTTTCTCTATCGCTAACTGAACAGCCCTTCTACGTGTCCCAAACCAAATAACTGAATCTATTTTCGGCTATGGACAGACATACGTACTCTGTGTTTCGCGGCTGTGCCAGAGCCCCGACTCCTATGAGTCCTATCAAGGAGCAGCACAGCCGCAGCTGACGTGGGCCATTGCTTGACAGTGGGGAGGGCCGCGCTGTGTATCGCTTCTGTTTCAGATCGTTCTCCAAACAATGTCCAGAATAACTATAATGAACATATCTTCTTAACTTCTTCTTACTTGAATCTTCATCTACCAAATATTTCTTTGATTGATACACGGTTGAATTGAGTGGTGGTTGCTAGGGCATCATTTCACATGACGAACGACATCGAGTAAACACAACATCAACAGTCTATCGAACCTCAACACTTCCACCATCGTCAGCTTTTCACACCGCATCACACCGTCGAAATGAGAAACAATCTACCCTCGCCCTACCGACCGGGCTTATTCCACTTCACCAGAGCATTCATCTGGCTCTCCACCCTGATCGTGACCGGTATCATGATCTATTTCGTCGTGCATCTACACTCGGACGGCTTCAAAGTTCCATATGCATTCCTAATCGTAGGCCTCACAAACCCCCCAAAAATGCAAGAAGATTAACACTGACGATGATTAGATACTAATAACCTGCCTCCTAACCCTCCTCAACCTCCTCCTCACCACCCTCCTCTACGCCCGCAACAGCCTCCGACCCATTTTCTCCCTAACCGCCAACGTAATCCTCTTCATCCTCTGGATCATATCCCTCGCCTTTCTCGGGTACAGCATGCGCGGCACATTGATGACTACTTGCAACGTCGATTCATGGGGTACATCGACCGGCGTGATGGTGTGCAGGGTGTACAAGACTCTATTCTCGTTCATTGTCGTTGCGGCCGTGTTTACTTTGTTACATGCTATCATCGATGGAGTCGCGAAGAAAGACCAGAGACATCTGACTGTACTGGCGGCATACGATTCGATGAATGATAATGGTGGTGGTTACGGGCAGGATTACAAGTTACATGCGCGCGGCGAAAGTGCCGTTCCTCTTGCGGCTGTTCCTGTACCTGTTCATGAGGAGAGTCGTGCAGACCCTGATACTACCCGTGCGGATGTCTATAATGCGCTTGGAACGGTACGACATGATAATACGGTACAACAACAACACTATCAAGCGCAGTTTCAGCCTCAGGGCGGCCATGATGTGGAGTATTATGATGGTGTACCGGATGTCCCCCCTGCGACTGGTGTGAGATGGGCTTCGGCAGCTGCGACGAGACAGACCCCGTATTCGCCGTTGCATACGAGGTTCGATGAGCAGCAGACGGGGTACGAGGCATTTAGGCCCCATCGGACGCCGTATGATGAGGGTGGGTATGGATATAGGGGCTGAGAGTCAAGCTATGGAGTTATTTAGATTTGGGTTTCGGTTTATCATGGTTGGCGTTCTTTTGCATTTCAAGGTGGTCAAATCTCGGGTTATTGGTTTATAGCGGAAACATAAGAAAAGTTGACTGGACATCTAGGTAAATGATGGGATAATTAGATTGAACTAGGTATTACTTTTTAAGCAAACAAGCGCTTGAATCGTCATGAGATCAGTTGACAATACACCCTACATGATAACCTCGTTTGTGACATCCTACAAGACACGTTAGTGATGAGATTAAAGCACACTGGTGGAGAAAACGTACCCGTTTCAACTCTTTATACGGCAGACAAACACAGTTCTGCACTCGCACTTCATCACCCACACCGCACTCCTTGCCCAGAATCGTGATACTCTGCACCTTGACCCCATTCCTGATAATGCTCGTCGAATGGCTACCGGCCGGTGTCGGTGTGCCCTCCACACGCGCCCAGGCACCTACACGGCTACCCCAGCCGATGATAGAGTACAAGACGCAAGCGTCATGCTTGATCTCGGCATCTTCCAGAATGATAGATTCCTTGACACGAGCACCAGCACCAATCACGGCGCGTGGGCCGACGGAGACATTCGGACCTAGCTTCGCGGTGGGATCAACTTCAGCGGTAGGGTGAATGTAGACAGGTGGCACAATGAACGCGGATGGAGGAGTGAGTTCGTCAGACTGAGCTTGCCAGGCCTTTTGTAGGTACAAGGCGTTAGCAGGCACAGCGGAACCGGCGGTCTTGATTTGACGCCAGAAATCCTTGGTTTCGTGGACGAAGAAGCGGTTGCTGTCGGCAAGGTCAGAAAGGATATCCTGCTCTAAGCGGAGGACCTCTGGTTTCTCGGCATCGTCATCTTCGGCAATGAATGAAGAGTCAAGATTATCTGACGACGGGTAAGAAAGAAGTCGGGGACGGGTAGCGCGACGCTTAATCACACTGCGGATCGAGGGGAAAATGCATTCAGTCGCAAACAAGTATACACCACAATTGATCAGATTCGAAATGTGTGACTCCGGCTTTTCGACGTAGTGCAAAACACGTTTCGTATGCGCATCGGACACAATACAACCAAAGTTCGTCGCAGCATCGTTGCTGACTCGTGTTCCCAGAATAACAGCCTCGGCATCCTTCTCTTCAAATAGATTCAACATCTCCCCTAATGGGAAAGAGCAGCAAACATCAGAATTCAAGACGAAGAATCGCTCCGGTTTGTTCTTTAGGATTGCATCGCGGAAATGGTAGAGACCGCCAGCGGTACCCAATGCCTGATATTCGCGCAGATATTGAATGCGCAAGTGAGGAAACTCCTTGCCCGCATCCTTGATGAAGTCTCGGAAGACGGTTTCGTCGTAGTATCCAACCAGAATGACTTCGCGGAGACCGGGGACTTTGGCGACGGCTTTGAGGGAGTGGGAGATGATTGGGTGGCCGGCGACTTCGAATAGTGGCTATTCCAACAAGAAGGTGGTGTTAATTGACGTTCAAACAGCAATGTATGTGATGAGGGGAAGCGGCGTACCTTGGGAACATCAAGAGACAATGGTCTGAACCGGGTGCCTCGAGAAGGACCACCGACCTATAGTTCGCAGCATTAGAAGCCATAATTGAAGAAACAATCGACCTTGAGCTTCCTTACTAGAATCACGGCCTTCGTGGAAGCCATGTTGTTGTTGGGCGCCTCCCGGAGCGGGACCTGAAGCATAGATGAGAGTTGCAAGGAGAACCTCTATTAAGCGAAAAGAAAGAGGCAATGAGCCGCAGTACTCAGTAACTCAATGGTATATGGACGAACACTGCAATCAGCAGAGACCAAGTGTAGGTATAGTTGAAGTCAGTGAGTGAGGAGTAGCTCCCCAGGATGCCAAGCGGTCAGTTGAAGCTGCGTCACCTTGTTGGCGTGGCTAGTACGCTGCCCCGCCAATCACATCCGCCAGCACTGCACGTCCTCGAGATTTATATCTACACATCCAACGTGATATTTGATGGATACTGACAATTTCTTTTCTACGATGTACGATAATGTCAATTGATTGGCCTGAATTCTAATTCAAAAGCGATCTCCTTGCCTCTGAATCCTATTCCCCAACTCTCGATCTTGTCAAAATGGTATTAGAGCCTCACAGCACGGCAGCTATGGGGAACAGAAGGGCACTACTTTAAAGGGATATTATCTGAGCTAATCTCAATTTTAGTGGTAAAAAGAGCTCCTAATCATAATTCTTTGGAGATGTCGGTATATCCAAGTGCTCTCCATTCCTATGTAAATTGAAATTTCGGCCATTTGTTCGCTATCTAGGTCTAGCGGGTTCTCCTGTCGATGCTATGTTAGGAGAGACCTAAGATCTGGGCCATGTGTAGCAGCCTCAGAAACATGGCATCCTTTGCCTTTGTTGCCTCAGGCTCAGAGTGGCTGTCCTGGAGCTGGCTCTTTCCTAATCGGGGTTCTTTCGTTTGACGACGTCCCCTCGAAAAACACTCGCTCCTTTGCGTCAACTTTTCCTTCTTTCTACTCTCGATACCCCTCCTATCCATTTAGTGTCTCTCTCCTCTTCACTTCCTTCTCATCTTCCCTTTTCTCTCTATCCTCTCCCTCCATTTTCATCCTTCTTTTACATCTCACTTCGTGGTCCTTTCATCTTCATTTCTCAAAGACCAGGAGCCTCAAGTTGGATAGCCTTGCACTTTCATACTTTACTTCTTTCTCTCAAATTCAGGCCTCGTGCTACGGACAGCCGACTGTGAACGACTCTCTGAGCTCACGAAGGCATTTTCGAAAGCCTCACCATGGCTTGCAAACCCGATCTACAAGACTTGACGGATGGTGACGGCCTCCCCAGTCTAATGAACTCTCGATTTCAAGTGCCAAATCCTTACGCCCAAGGACATTCCACCATATGGGACTCAGCAGGTACGTCTCTTCCATCATTCTAATCCTTGCTACGATTAACTCGACTAACATTACAAAGCCGCTCTTCAGGATGCAGCAGGCGCTGCATTCAGCTTACCTCATCGTGATGGATCACCATCAATGACCACTATCGACCCAGTGCCTGGAGCTGACGCTATCGATGTCATGACAAAGGATATGCGTGCTCTGGTGAAGAAGATTCAGGATTTACGACATCTTGGAATCGAAGACAGTAAAATTGCTCTTCCCAAGATTTGCGTCGTGGGAGACCAATCCACTGGAAAGTCATCCCTCATTGAAGGCATGTCTGAAATCAAAGTGCCTCGGAGTGCTGGAACTTGCACGCGTTGTCCTATGGAGATTAATCTCTCAGAAAGTGACCAACCCTGGAAATGTGAGGTAACTTTGAGTTTCTCTTACACATACTCCACAAAGGGAGGCCTCCGCAAGATCACAAAATCAAACAGACTAGGACCGTGGTATGAGACTACTGAGCCTCAAGATATGCCCTTCCTCACATTACACTCGAAAAATCAAGTCCAGGACGCCATTAAACGAGCACAACTGGCGATCCTGAATCCTCACAAAGATCCAGCTGAGTTTCTGCCATCATCCTCATTGAACATCGATGATGCCACAACTCCCGTCAAGTTCTCGCCAAACGTTGTTCGCCTCGACATTTCAGCCCCTCGTTTCCCGAATCTCGCATTCTACGACTTGCCAGGGGTAATTAGCCAAGCTGAGCATGACGAAGAAGCTTACCTGGTCACGCTCGTTGAAAACCTGGTCAAACATTATGTGGCTCAAAAGAATTGCATCATCCTTCTTACACTGCCGATGACGGATGATGCCACCAACTCCAGCGCAGCCCGCATTGTACGTGAGATTAAAGCGACCGATCGCACCCTGGGGGTCCTTACAAAACCCGACCGTGTTGAAGATATCGCTCAATGGGCTGACGTTTTGACTGGCCACAAATTTCACCTCGGGCATGGATATTATGTCGTCCGTAATAATCCAAATCCAAACGTTGAACACCGCCAGGCTCGCATGGAGGAAGCACAATTTTTCTCGACTGAACCATGGATTACAGCGCTGGCTTCCTTCCAACCCAGACTCGGAACCTATAATCTTCAGAATGCCCTATCCCGGCTACTGATTGACCAAATCAAGGACTGCCTTCCTGATGTTGAGAAAAAGATTCGTGAAAAGGCGCTAAGAATCCACGATGAGCTTCGTGAACTTCCGGAGCCGGTCAATCAGAACACATTTTATGTCTTGTGTACGAAGTTGCAAGACTTGAAAGGCGCTATCTCTGCTTGTTTGGAAGGCGGCTCAAAGGATATGCCCATGTTAAAAATGTGGAATCGCATTGCTCAGGACTTTGCTTCAGCGATTCAGCGTACGAGACCTGATATACGCTTGCTAACTAAGCAGGAGGATTTTAAGAACGATGACGAGTCCGATTGTGAGATCATGGAGACAAATGAAACAAAGCAGTCCCCGAAAAGAAAACTTACACCACAAGAGGACGCCGGTGCTGCATCAACAAAGAATTTCGCTGTTGATTACACCGAACATTTTCAGAGATTTACCAGTATGCTACTACACACCTGATTGAATGCATGAGGAAACATCTAACTATAAACGCAGAACCGGAACGAACCTTCGACCTCGAGGAGATACGCAGCATCAACGAAGATTGTTCCAGTGGACCGACCGCTCACCTACATCCCAAAGCCGTTGAGAGGGTACACGGGTTCAGCGTCTGTCACTGGGAACGCCCGATGCGGACTTTTGTTGATGTCACTTTCAAACAGGTCAAGAAAGCAATTGTGGCCCAGGTCAAATCAGTATTGGTGGCCCATCAGGAGACCGAGTTATATCGTCAAGTCTCCGACATTACACTTCAATTCCTTCAAAAAATGAAAGATAATGTTCATTCTGAGGCAGGCAAACTCTACACTCTTGAGACCACCCAGTTTGTTGCAAATGACCGCGATGCTCTTCAGAAATGGGGTAGCACTTACTATGGCGACTTCAAAAAAGCTCGCAAGGAAAAGAAGGTCATAGCTCTTTACCGAAGCCGTGGAGTTCAGCTTCCCTCAGACCGAGCTAAATACGAGAAGGCCATCGAGGCAATCGACTTTGGCTGTGATCCGTTCATGAATGAGCTCAAGTTGATGGCGGTATGTTCTACAAACCTGCAAAGATATCTCTGCTATGCCGCTAATACTGTTCATAGGCTGCGCATGCTCACTACAAGGTGGCTTCCAGCCGCTTCATCGACAACATCTGCATGATCATACATTTGAAATTGTTCTCAGAGTGCAAGGAGAATTTGTTCAAGGCGATTGAGAAAGGAATCGGTATATGGGAAGTAGATGGTAAGTCTTTATATTCATTTGATATATGCCTTCTCTCTGACAATGGCTAACGCGCATTACCTGCTATAGCATCATCTCGCTGTTTGGAGTTAATGGCCGATGACCCCGAGCGACTTCAACGTCGAGCGTTCCTTCTCAAAGAACAAGAGAAATTAGAGACTGCTCTTCAATGGCTTGGCTCGACTGTGAAGTACAATGATCCTAGCGACGAGGATGTTGAGATGAGCCACGACCAGGAAGGCTACATCAAGTCTGCGGAGGACGATTGAGTGATGAAGATTGTCTAGCAGGAATCTGTTTTGGAGACTTCTTGGTTGTTCTTTGGTTGACTACTGTACGATTGAGAATGATGTGCACGCGGATCTCTTTCTGATCGCCATAGCATCATACGTGCGGGCCAATTGGAGGACTAGGAATGTTTTTGGGTGATTGTCAGAGAGAAATTAAAAGTCCGGTGTCATTAGAAAATGAGAATGTGAAATTGGTGATAGTTGATAGTATCTATTGTCTCTGATTCCCCTCATTGATGCCCTAAACCCTAAACCCTACTATCCGGATATGTCCAATGGAGGGGTAAAATTGCTTCATGACGTAGAGCAGAGCAGCGCATTGTACCAAGAAGTAATCAGTACTGGCCGTCATATCTTGTATAAATAGTAAATGCCATTCATCTGTCGTGAATTTCATTGCCTTCGATTGCTGGGGGCTGTTGTTGCGATCAATTATAGGCATATCATTCGTTGTCCCAATCTTCGGCGGTTTGAGTCACTCCCGCCCGCTCCCCGCACATCTTTTACTTTTTTTTCTCCTTCTTGCCTTATCTGGCAACGAGAAAGATTTCCCTTCATTCTTGGGCAAAGGGATTGACAGACTATCTTTGAAAAGCACTCTGTCGATAAGATACTCCAAACATTGAGTTTTCTCGCAAATATTACAATACAACATGGCCGACACCTGTGTTCAGGAAGCCGAGGCCGGCGTCGCCAACTTGCTCTTGGACGAGGTCACTGGCGAGAAGGTGTCCAAGTCTGAGCTCAAGAGACGCCAGAAGAACAGAGAAAAGGAGGCAAAGAAGAAGGAGAAGGAAGCTGCTGCTCCAGCCAAGCCCAAGCAGGAGAAGCAGAAGTCTGCTGAGGATGAAGAGTTGAACTTGACTCCTAACGTATGTTTTCCTCTGTTTCGTAACCGTCAATTGAACCTTTGATCTAACGTGGATAATATTATAGCAATACTTTGAAATCCGCAGCTCAAAGATCAACAAGCTCCGTGAAACCAAGAACCCCGACCCCTACCCACACAAATTCCAAGTCACTATCGACGCGCGCAAATTCTTGACGGAATACGCATCGCTAGGAAAGGGCGAGTTGAAGCAAGATACCATCGTGCAGGTCGCGGGTCGTATCGAAAACAAGCGCTCAGCTGGTACCAAGTTATTCTTCTACGATCTTCGCGCCGAAGGCATCAAGCTCCAGATCCTGTGTCAGGCCCAGCACGCCACGGGCGATGTCCCCTTCGTCGATCAACACGAACAATTGCGACGAGGAGATATCATCGGTATTACCGGTTTCCCGGGTCGCAGTAACCCCAAGACCCGTGATGAGGGTGAACTGTCCATCTTCGCCACACAAGTCAAGCTTCTCGCTCCTTGTCTCCATGCTCTGCCTCGTGGTCTCCAGGACTCCGAGACTCGTTTCCGTCAGCGATACCTTGATTTGATCATGAACGAGTCGTCCCGCAAGGTCTTCACTACACGTGCCAAGATCGTCAGATATGTTCGTAACTTCTTTGATGAACGTGACTTCACTGAGGTCGAGACTCCCATGATGAACGCTATCGCTGGTGGTGCCACAGCCAAGCCCTTCATTACCCACCACAATGAATACAACACAAATCTTTTCATGCGTGTTGCTCCTGAATTGTATTTGAAGATGTTGATCGTCGGTGGTTTGGAGCGTGTCTACGAACTTGGCCGTCAATTCCGTAACGAAGGTGCCGATCTTACTCACAACCCTGAGTTCACCACCTGTGAGTTTTATTGGGCATATGCCGATGTCTACGATGTCATGAACCTTACCGAGGAGCTTGTTTCCGGAATGGTCAAGCATGTCACCGGTGGTTACGAGACTACGTTCCACACCCAATCCGGTGAAGTCTACAACGTCAACTGGAAGGCTCCCTGGAGGCGTGTAGAGATGATTCCCGCCCTTGAAGAAGCGACAGGCGAGAAGTTCCCTCCTGGCGACCAACTCCACACCCAAGAGACCAACGAATTCCTGAAGAAAGTCCTCAAGAAGACTGGCGTTGAATGCTCACCCCCCTTGACCAACGCCCGTATGCTCGACAAGCTCGTCGGCGAGTTCATCGAAGAAACCTGCGTCAACCCAACCTTCATCATGGGCCACCCTCAAATGATGTCCCCGCTCGCCAAATACCATCGCGAAAACGTTGGTCTCTGCGAACGTTTCGAGGCCTTCGTCTGCAAGAAGGAGATCGTCAACGCCTACACTGAATTGAACGACCCCTTCGACCAACGTCTGCGTTTCGAAGAACAAGCCCGCCAGAAGTCTCAGGGTGACGATGAAGCGCAACTCATCGATGAGAATTTCTGTACTAGTCTTGAATACGGTTTACCTCCCACCGGTGGTTGGGGAATGGGTATTGATCGTCTCGTTATGTTCTTGACAGATAATCATACTATCAGAGAGGTTCTTACCTTCCCCTTCATGAAGGATGATACTACGGCGGAGAAGAAGCCCACCGCTGCTGAGGTTGTTGGTATCACTCCTCAGCCAGAGGAGGGCATTCCTCATAAATAGACTTAAGAAAAAAGTCCGTTCATAAAGAGGATAGATGACGAAAATGGGGGAAACAAATGGGTTTTCTAATAGCATGGGGTGTTTGTTGTGTCGTTATGAGAAATTAGGACGAATGTATTCATGAATTATGTATCCTTGCTTGAACGAATCAGTACATGTACTCTTCCTTATCTATCAATGTTAGACAAGTAGCAGCCATTGAATAGTAAGTGCTTGAGCATAAAGAGTACGATCGCGGTTTGTCATATGACTACCTAGATAATAGGCTCTGATTCTTATCTTTTTAGATACAGCTAATAATATACATGAGAGGAGTATGGTACATGTGCATATAAGAGCAATTCCAAGTAACGATGATCTACTTCTTCAACGCATTCACCGCATTGGCAGTAGATGCAGCTACCGGCTGGCCTCTAGCCTTTGCAGCCATCTGCAACAACCTCGCCGTCCTCGAAGGATGCCAGATCCTACTGCCCAACACAAGAACCCAAGTCAACAGGAACAAACTTCCCGCCTGGTGAGTTGACGCGAGGTGCGTGGGGACAAGATAAAGTAGAGTCGAAATGCCAAGGGTCACCTGCACAAACGTGAAAGCGACCACACCATGGACACCCTTTTGAGCGTTGCGAGGTAGGAGTTTCTTCATGGAGGAGGATTTGGAGTATGCCCATAGCGTCATGACGGCGGAGAATGTGGTCATGGCGAGCGCGCGGTGATCGAGTTGGACCAGAGACGGGTTCTCGAGCATGTTTCTCCACCAGAGATCGGATCGGTCTGAGTGGCGCGAGTATCTTTCGTCAAACAGTTCGGCCTTGGGGGGTGTCAATCCGTTGCCCATGTATGGGAACTCGTTGTAAATCAAACCGGCATCGAGGCCAGCAACAAGACCTCCGGACATTGCTGTAACAAAGACCAAGAGAGCCAATCCAGCAACCGAGCGGCGGAACACTGCAAGTTTTGGGTTTCGCAAAGCATTCAGTGATTCCGTACCGGCCTGGGGGTCTTTGAAAAGTCTGTGAGATCGTAGAATTGCAAGACCGTTCCAGAGCATGGCGACATAGCAGGTGAAAGCGGCAGCCAAGTGAGCAGTCAATCGATATTGACTGACTCGGGGATGACTACCAGGAGCAAAAAGATCATCCTTTAAGCCAGACTTGACCATCCACCAACCAATGAAACCCTGGAAACCAATAAGACCCGAGATACCAGCCAAACGCAAAGTCATTGGTTTCGAAACCTTTCTTCTAGCGACAAAATAGACGGCGGGGATAACGAATGATAGTCCAACAAATCTACCCCAAAGCCGGTGAATCCATTCCATGTAGTAGATCGATTTGAATTCGGAGAGGTTCATGTTTGGATTGAGAATTTTGTATTCGGGTGAGTTTTTGTATTTCGCAAACTCCGCCTCCCAATCGTCGTTGTTCATTGGGGGCAGTGAGCCGGTTACAGGTCTCCATTCTGTGATACTCAGACTGATATGGTCAGTAAACGACAATTTCAGGAACCTAATGACAGTGAACTTACCCGGACTCGGTCAATCTTGTCAATCCACCAAATATGACAATTCCAAACACACTTGCAGCACTACCCAGCAGCCAGTATGCGACAGCCTTGCTACTCACATCCGGAAAGTGAGATTTTGTTGCAGAAGTCCCTTGCTCTTGGGCCAGTTGTGCTGCGGTAGCCGTAGACAATGAAGCTGAGCGAGGAATCGTGAAGGCTTTGAAGTTCTTTCGTAAAGCGTCGAGATAGGAGCTGACTCGAGGCGATTTCTGGGAGGGTGTGCGTGGTGTAGTCCGGCTACTGAAGAGCCTCGTCGCTTGATTGCGCTGCTGAAGACATCGACGGCAAGTGAACAACTCTGCAGCAGCGACACGGGCGCCGACTCGTCTGAGAGGAAATGCCGACATCCCCAGAGCTGCCATGACTATTGTCCGGCAGTCCCTTTCTTGCAGCTGTGTGCTGTTGTCGTGAACTCGTCGAGAAGTTGCAGGAAAGAAATCGTACGATAATTCATGCTGCTGGCAAGAGCGCTTCATTGGCCAATCACAGATGAGATATTGCTCGACGGAAAGCTCGGCCTTTCTTTGAGGGTTGGGCCCGCTTAGCAAGCGGATTTAAGCAACTCAACTAAGCTAAGCTAAGCTTGTTGTCTTAGTCTAAGCCAGAACGATCTCTCATCTCAAGTTGAATGTCGTCTTAGCAACAAGAGATGTCTTATGCTCTAGAGACCAAGAAGCGAAAATTCACCAGGGTCCTAGAATCACTCTCAAAACCTTTGACACCCGGTGATGGCGGAGCAAAACCCACCAAGGATCCTTTAATGGCTGGACGAGAGCGTTTAGCGGATGCGACACATGCGCCATCGATCAAGAGGGTTCGTGTTGGGGATGGTATTGTCGACAATCTGACGACCAAGACGACCGTTTCTCGAATCCTACGAACCACCTCGAGCTCCGCAAGCCTTCGCCCGAACTTTGTTCCCTGGGATCGTGATCGTTTTCTTGAGAGATTGGAGACATTCCGACCTGTGACTCGATGGACTTCACAGCCGGCTCCAATAAATGAGGTCGAGTGGGCGAAAAGGGGATGGTCATGTACCGACTATATGCGTGTGGCTTGTGTTGGTGGCTGTGGCGCTTCGATAGTGGTGAAGCTGCCTGAGGAAGTAGACGACTTTGAGGACTTGGATAGCGAGAAGATGCAGGAACGGAAAGATGTCCGTGAGTATGATGTTACTGGATATCAGGATTTCATCAGGACTGAATAAGCTACAGGACAAAAAGTGGTCGAAGAGTATCGAAAGTTATTGACTGATGGGCACAGAGACACTTGTCTATGGCGGACCAAATCATGCGACGGTATGAGCTTCATATTCACCCTCAACATACGGATGCTGACTTTATTTTCATAGCCACTATTCACCGTTTACCACTCACAAACCCTGACACCGCAATCAATGCTTTACGAGAACGCTACTTGAAAATATCGAAAATGCGAGACCAGCTGCCGTCGAAAGAGACAATCGAGTTACCTGAACAAGTTTCTATCGAAGAGATCATAAGCCTGTTACCACCAGACTTTCCCGAAACTTCAAAAGGAGATTCTACTCAGCAAACCAATTCATCAGAAAATGAAATCGACTATAGATCGTTTGTCTTTGCATTTTTTGGTTGGGACGTTGTCAAAGATGGCTCTAGCGGACTGCTTGAATGCCGTGCTTGCTTCAGACGTCTGGGTTTATGGTTGTACAAACCGAAAGAAGAAGGAAGGGAGCCGGTCTACGACAAGTTGCCGGTACATACTGAGCATATGGATTATTGCCCGTGGATAAATGGAACGGCGCAAAGTGCTACCGGCACTGCAGCAGACAAGCCAGAAGGTCAGTTGAGTGGTTGGCAGATTCTAGCCCAAGGCATTTGCACGAAGCACCGCCGGCGGGTAAAGGCAACAGCGGTAACCCCACGTGAGGCTACACCTGTGGATTCTGATACTTTATCTTTGGAGTCGACGGCAACAGATGAAGCTACTCAAAGGGCGAAGGATAAGGAATGGTGGTCAAAGCTACGTCGGGTGCGAGAAGCTTTGCATGTAAAGAGGCCAAAAAAGAGCATATCTGGGGAGAAATGAATTTTCATTTGATCTAACGACACCACTAATATACATCATTTCAATCGAGCAAGGCGTTGGGGCTATCTACGATGAGATTTAGGGCTAGCATAGCATCATGATCATGGACATGCGTACATTCAATCTAGCGAGTGACTGAATTTGACATTATATCAGAAGACATACTTCCCTGAACTTTGAAGCATCACAACTAAATATTGCTGTCAATGAACCCATTCGTATCGTAAGACAGTCGCATATAGAGCACGAATGATAATGATTTCCAAATGCGGCAGGGAAGCAGCCGGCGCTAAACCTAATCAGGCCAGACCTGATGAGAGCATCGTCCCAAGATCATCAGCCGCGAAGATCCTCAATGACTTCTTTCGCTAAATGCTAGACCTCTGACTATCGAGATCGCAAGCGCGCATCATGGCGGAGGAGATGGCAGACGATCGGCGTCCGTCAATGTACGATCCTGCTCGGGACATATTTGCAAAAGAGCAGAAAGACGACGGGTCCGCAGAACGCGGTACAACACAAGACACTTCTGCTAGCCATGAAGGAAAAGCAGCTGCTAATGTTCCTACGTCAACAGCTGTCTCACAGGCCATTCCAGGCTCACATTATGACCGTTTCCCTGTAAGCAATCCCCGATGCCAACCTGAAAAGGTGATCAATGATTTGCGAGCTTTTTCTGAGTGTGGATCTCGGCAGGATGCCTTTTGCTCCATAAGACCTTACTGACCTGGATGGGACTAAACTATAAGCACATGCAGACCACGACAAACGCTCCACCCTCAACCGCCGTCCAAACCAAGCCTGAAGTGAAACTTATTTCCAAGCCAAGTGAAGCTTTGCGTCAGGATAGAAATCGTTATTCTGCAATTGAGAGGAAATCGTCGCCACGATCCGCATATCAAAGCTCTTCGTTCAATACCTCAACTTCTTCATCAAACTTACCACGGCCGCAGACATCAATGGCTGATTCGACGCAAAATCATCAGTCAGCAAGACAAGACCAAAATGGAGCCGAAGCGCAGTCATCTTCAGCGGAGAAACGAAAGCCAACCGAAAACGAGCCCACGATAGATACTTCCAACCAAGGCGGTAGACAGCAACCTTCGAAGCGCAGACGCCGTGAAGAACGACCTCAAAGAGCGCCCCGACGTGAAGGTCCCTCTGCCTATTCCCGACGAGACCGTTCCCCACAAGGTCGCCCTCGGGAGTCACGAGATTCTCGCTCAGTATCGCCTAGCCGACGAGGAGCTGATTTCCGACGATCTCGTTCGCCGCTCCCTCGCCAACGATCCGAAACACCTGAAGCCGAAGCTCGACAGAGGAAAAGACCTGGTGGTGGAGCGCGATTGGGGACAGCCGGAAAGGATCTGCTTAGACGTCGACAAGAAGAACGAGAACAAGCTCAACAGCGTGACGTTGAGAGAGATCTACGGGATCGCGGTGTTCATGACGTTGTTCGCCAACACTACAATGCTGTGCCGGAGCGAGGACGGGAATGGAGAAAGACGGATAGTAAGATTAAAGGACTACGCAGCTTCAACAACTGGGTCAAGAGTACGGTTATACAAAAGTTTTCACCAGACGAGGAATTTCTGTCAAGCAAGACGGGAACCAAAGAATGGGCTCCCGATGCTGGAGGTCCTCCTGTTGAACGAAAGAAGCTTTTGGTAGTCGACCTGGGTTGTGGTAAAGGAGGTGATCTTGGTAAATGGCAGCAGGCTCCTCAGCCAGTTGATCTCTACGTCGGACTAGATCCTGCCGAAATTTCCATCGATCAAGCTCGAGATCGGTACAATACAATGAGAAACCCGCGAAATCAACGAAACAGACGCGGAAATCCTCTTTTCCATGCCGAGTTCCACCCCAAGGACTGCTTCGGCGAATGGCTAGGAGATCTTCATATCATACAGGAAGTTGGTATCGACGCTAATGTCGGCCCTGACGCCAACCTCATGAACGCACGATGGGGCGGTGGTGGGTTCGACGTTGTCGTCAGCATGTTTACCATGCATTATGCCTTTGAATCCGAAAAAAAGGCGCGACAAATGCTACAGAACGTAGCCGGTGCACTCAAAAAGGGCGGGCGTTTTATTGGTGTCGGACCGAACTCAGATGTGATTAGCGCCAAGGTTGCCGAATATCACAAAAAGCGCAAAGCCGAAAAGGAGGCTCAGCCGAAAGACGAACCCGCTGCGGAGGATGGCGAGGTGGCAGAAGAAGAGAAGCTGGAATGGGGTAACAGCATCTATCGGGTGCGATTTCCTGGTGCTACCCCCGAGGATGGTGTATTTCGTCCACCGTTTGGCTGGAAGTACAGCTATTTTATGGAGGAAGCGGTTGAGGAGATTCCGGAATACGTTGTGCCTTGGGAAGCTTTCCGATAGTAAGACTCTTCTTCTCTTTGTGTGTTATGATGACTAACTGATTTCCTCGATACAGCCTTACTACGGAGTACAATTTGGAACTTGTCTACCGCAAACCATTCTTGGAAATTTGGCATGAAGAGAGAGACGACCCCGAACTTGGTCCGTTGAGCGAACGGATGGGCGTTCGTGCTCGTGGAGGCGGAGAACTGCTTGTCAGCCATGAAGAGCTCGATGCAGCTAGTAAGTGATTCGTGTTGCTCTGTTGCAGATCGAGACTAACATTTTCCAGGTTTCTATCATGCTTTCGTCTTCCAAAAGGTTTAAGAGATCTCATCGCGCTGGCGTTGTCACTCATGTACCACCAACATTCTTTTCTGAAAATGTGTAAATATACTACGCTGCATTGAAATCTGTATTTTACATGGTATATCCAGCAATTTTTGGTTCAAATGTTGATATCAGAGGAGTTTGTGTCGTTTTGGCGCAAATCGTATTTATCCATTTACGGACTAGCGTTGACGACACGGTTTGACGCGTCCAACTCCGTATCTTATCAGTCGGATTTCTCTGGTCTTTGTATACTGTCAGCTACACTCTCCTATGCGAAACCAAAACTAGGAACTTCCTTGAGTAATTACAGAAGTGTTACGGTTCCTTTCTGTGCGCATATGGCTCCATAAAACTGTGCGACTCATATACCTTGGACATACGAAAAGGGATACGCATACGACCACAGACAAGAAAAGAACAAACCACCATGGCACCTCTCCTATCCTCCTCTCGTCGCTCTCGCAGACCAGACGCCACCGAAGCTGCTACACCCACACCTGCCGCTGCAACTTCCTCTCGCAACCGACCACAAACCCCGGACTACGAGCCCCTCAGCACCCCCCTAAACCCCAAAGCACAACGCGCCCTCGCATCGTTAAACTCGGCAACACATTTCAGGCAACTTAAAGAACATATCCGACAAGCGGGGGATAAGTTGACGGAAACAGCGGGAGAGGCGAATGAGCGTATGTCTGATGCAAGACACCGATTTGAGAATATGACGAGTCGGAAGAGGGCTGCTTCTGCGGCGGCGAAGAAGGAAAGGAAGAAGAATAAGGCTGAAGGGGATGAGATAGAAGATCACGACAACGACGACAATGAAGATAACGATGACGAAGAGGACGAAGAAGAAGACGGGGAGGAAGGGGAGGAAGACGACGAAAAGAGAAGAGCAGAAATGCAAAGACTGGATAATCTCGAGGCAAAAGTGAAGTTGACCACGTCACAACTTGAGGAGAGGATGCGCGGCGTTGTGGATGCAGAGTATAAAGTGAATGGGTTGCAGGTTGCGATTCAGGAGATTGCTGCGGATGCGGAGACGGCGGGGGCAGCGCTTAATACGTCGCGGAGAAGAGCGAGGTTGAGGGAGAGGGGTGCTGCTGTTGATTCTGACGGGGATGAGGATATGAATGAGAATGAGGACGAGGAAGATGAGGATGCGGCGCCGACTGTTGTGCCTGCTCGGATTATCAAGGAGAGACTTGCCGGACACGAGAGTCAATGGGAGCAACAATCCTTGACACAGAGGTGAATACTGTCTATCACCCAAGTCGTACGCTACATTACTAATGTGTTACAGATACACTACTAACAACACCTACATCGGCTTCTACCGCATCGTCCACGAAGCCAAATACCCAACCGGCGAAGTACCACCAGTCCCGCCTGCATCAGCATGGTTCAGCCACCTCGAACCAAACCGCAGAGCAGCAGCAAACTCCCGTCAACAATCTACCGCCGCAACCTCCAACAACCCCTCCCAAGACATGGAGGAAGACGAAGAACAGTCCGACATCGAAATCGAGCGCGAACGCATCTCGCTCAAATGTCCCCTAACACTAGTCGTATTCGAAGATCCCGTGAAAAGCACAAAATGCATACACAGTTTTGAGCGTAAGGCGATTGAGGATATGATCAGGGCTAGTTCTATGACGATCCCTGCGGGTGAGAACGATTTTCAGGCTGGAGGGGGACGGAATGCGCGTGCTCGTCGGGTTCGGGCTGTGCCTTGTCCGATATGTTCGGTACCCATGTCGTTGAATGATCTGGAGCCGAATTTGGTGCTTGTCAGACGCGTGCGAAGGATGCGTGCTGATGAATTGCGCGAGCAGGAAGAGGCTGAGCTTGGTGGGGGACGGCGAGGTCGGGATGGAGTTACGATTGATTCTGATAGTGAAGATGACGACGATGATGTTGATGCCCAGGAAAAGCAGCGGCAGAGGGAAGAAGAGGTCAGGATCAAGAGGGAGAAGTCGAGGTTGTCGTCTAGAGCGCCGACGGTTGCGAGGGAGTATGCGGATGAGGATGAAGATGAAGATGAAGAGATGGGGGATATCAGTATTGATGACGAGGATGATGAAGATGCTGAGGTAACAGAAGAGGATGAAGACGACGATTAACGTTTTGTGATTAGATGATACCAGGTCAATTTGAATCTGACTAGCGTCATTCCTTTCTAGCCTAAGTAATTATACTTGGTATGGGGATTCTCGGTATAATACCGAAGACTAAGATACAAAACAACATAATTATAAAAGAAACAACGAACGCTGAGAATGAACGTCATGAGACCGGAACACGGGCTGTCCTTGCATCTCTTTTGGTTGAGCAAGTGCCCAACATTTTTCTATCGATCAGTAGCACATAAAGAGGTATCCGAATCATAAAAGATATAATCTGATGTATATAGTGCACGTATCATACTACAAGTCCGAAGGAGGACTGTACGCGATTCTTGTCGAACTCGTCTCCTCGATCCAGATGGGTCCGATCAGCCGAGGTACCTCGCATACGAAGTGCTCCTACTGTAGGTAGGATATCTTGTCGGTATATCGTTGAGGATAGAGTCGCACCGCGCGCAGACTAACCAGTTGACAATCAGATATCGCTAGAGCTCTATGAATTGCCAAGTAGGATATTCAGTTGTTCGTAATCGTCGTATTCACGCACGAAGACGAACGAAACTCGCCCAAACAATGCTTGAGTGAGTGATTACCCATATAGGGCTTACTTGGTGATGAGATTCAGGTAATCAGCCACAATAAGAGTCACCATCGCATGAGGCGCAATGCGGACATAGTAGGTTCCGAAACCTCGGTAGAATCGAAGCCAGCCCTCATCTTTGATGACCTTACGAGCACAGTCCACGAGTCCCTTGTAAGGAAGCTCGCCAGTCACGGGGTTCTTTTGCTGTTTCTGCAAACGAGTCTTCACAAAGTCGAATGGCAAGGACAAGAAACTGGCAAAGAAACCAGCAATGGCAGACGCCGCAAAGGTCTGGGTCTGAGAAGACAAGTTGGTGTGAGCTTTCAATTGGGATTTCGACTCCGAGAAAAAAGCAAGTTGACCCAAGTTCAAGGCCATGGCTCGAACAACGGTTGGGGTGGCACCGGCCCATAAAGCGCCGATTCCTTCGGCCTTTGAAATTCGAGAAAGAGCATCAATCACAGAGCGATAGTTTGCGCGAGCGTCGACAGGCTTCAGTCCGTCGGATTGCATACGAATGAGGGCGAGATCCGCTGGATTGCCTATCATAGCAGCCAATCCTCCAGCGGTTAGGCCTGCCAAGGCTCGTTCACCGAAGCTGACATTCCGCCCCTGGTCTGTAGCGCGGGTCTTGGCAACGGAGATAAATGTATCAAAGAATCCGAGCCGAGCTGTAGTGTAGACTGCCTGTCTGAGAAGTCCGGCACTTAGACCAGTGTACAGATCGAGAACTTTGCCAGAAGCAATTATGTTTTTGGTGACGCCGAGTGCGGTGGGCTTGGGTCCAGTCTTTTGGCCCTCTCCGGCCAATTGCAAGCGCACCTTGATCATGTCGACAGGCTGGATCACAACGGTAGCTGTCATACCGGCCAGACCACCGTTGATGAAGGGGAGAGCGGCTTGCATGTAAGGATGGCGCAGGAAGGTGGTTGCTGCGGCTGAGGGGTTCTCGATGGCGGCTTTGGTGGTTTCTCTGGCCGATTTGGTGGCCGAGGTGGCAGACTCGGTGATGGGCCTGGAAGCCATTTCGATGTCTACCTAGGTCAATTGTTTGGCTGTTCATTATGTTAATAAACTGTTGACAAGTAGTCTGTAGTGGAGAAGTAGTAAAAACGGTAGACTGTTCTATAGCAGTTACCAGAGGAATACTGACCAAGGAAGTGACCTAGACGATGATCAACTGTGAACAGATGATGGAATCGAACAATGGATTGAATGCTGTGCTGATAGCAAATAGATGGATATCAGATCGATAGATGTCGTGTTAACGGTCAGTTGACTCCAGTGTATAAAACAGGAAGATCGATGACAGCACGGAGGTGGTATAAAAAAGGACTATGTGGTGTAGAGAAGAAGATGGAACTCTTTCTTCATTCGAGATGGAGAAGAAAGAAAGAAGAAAAAGAAGAGGAGACGCAACAGGCAGGAAGTATTAGGTATAGAGCCCAGCTGGGTCTAGTTCGGTCGCGGAAAGTATGGGAGGAAGGAGCGCTGGGGGTGGGGTGACCAGGAAGGCACGACCGTGGATCAGGTTTATGTCTGGGAGGAAGGTGTGAGGGGCGAGGTTGTTTCCAGATATGAGATCGTCTTCTCAGATACCTTATTGTATACTTGTATACTTGCACCTGCACCTGCACGACTAGTCGGTGTATCCAACAACAGAGGAGGCGAGCAGAAACAGGGAACGAGGCAGTTCTTATATCGTACACACATCCAACTAGATAACGTCCAAGCTCTCTGCCGCTGTCCATCGGGAGCGAATGGCGGAAATAGGTGGGCAGCTATCCGAGGCAATCAATGGGGATGCTCATCTATCGAGTAATACAATTGCTAATTGTCAGTGTCAGGGCCAGTGGTCAGTGTCAGACTTGGCGTCTAGCTCAGTGACTAAATTGACACAGCTCATGTACAAGGTTAGTCTGCTACTACAACGACTACGACTACAGCCCGACAATGACAGCCGGGACCGGGAATGGTGACCAATGCGATTACTTCAACCCCATGTTACTACAGACAATCAACAGGGGGAATGCCACGAATAAGTGAAATGACACAAAGCGACATGAGACGGGAGGGAGTACTCGTCCATGGTCGATTCCTGTCGTTGACCAGCCTGGACCAGTGAACTCACACCAGATGATGAATGCGGGGTATGCATTGTGCTTTGCGTCACTGCGCCAGTCCATGATGTGGTATGGATGGAACAGCCCACAGCCCATCGTTATTGGTGTTGTGTCTCTCCAGGTAGTGCAACCAGGCAAGGAGAAGAGTACTCCGATGTCTCCTGCTGTTTGTTATCGATCACGTATTGTTATTAGCTTAGCCGTGCTGCGTCGTCTGCGATTCTACAGATGAAGCTCCCCACTTGGACGCTGCCAGCCCCACGACCTTAACTCTTAGCATTGCACCATGCCTGTTCTGGTCTAGTGCGTGGTCCCGGCTTGCCGGCACCGGAAACTTACGGCATCGGAGGATTCGTCACTGAAGGTCAGTGAATGAGCTCCCTTTCCCGATTCCACCCGTTTGATATTCGTCGCGGAATACAGCCGTTATGCTTCAAGGCATTGTGTGTGACGTCTAAGGGCTATGCATGCATTCATTCTATGCGATTGCGACGAACAAAGAAACACGCTGCACGCTCGCCGACAACCGTCGGCAACCCGGGTTTGCATCGTGATTAATGAGACTTCTTCGCATAGACTCGGCAGGTACTCGGCTGTAAACACTCTACAAACCTTTCACCCGGCCATTCCTCGCTAAACTCCCTCTCGGGGTTCAAGCCTCGAAGGTGGTGTTTCAATACCTCTTCAGACCAATCATCTGTTCCGATGATGGCAGCCATCGCGGCCCTAGGCCCCTACATCGGATGCCAGCCAAAGTCATCCACTTTCCACATTACAAGTGAACGAAATATCAAGCTAGTTGACGGGCGGTTATCGGCGGTCCTCCCACATCGGCACTCTCATTCGGTATCATGTCAGCTCATACGCGACTCCTATTCGCCCGGAAATCCTCCCAACTCACTTGCTGCGCTCAGCGTTGCTAGGTTCTCGAATCTCCAGCCGAGAGAAGTTCTCCACGCCAGGAACGGGGCATTCGTAGAGGTGGAATTGGCGATGTCGCTACTTTTGAAGACGATTATCGGCATCAATTGACTTTGATGTTGACACCACAGTCCTATCTTCATACGTAGTTGCTGTGGTGTACGGAAACCCCCAGAAATTGGGGAACGGGCACGATAAACCATCAAGATGAGCATTTTCCGATTATTGTTCTGCCGTCGGGAGAACTACCCCTGTGGCTGTGAGGCACTAGCTGCATATGTGTATACTGGAAACTACAGTGTAGTTGCTATCATTTTGCTTCATTTATCGATTGTTGGGCCCTCACGATGCCCTATCAAAAATCCTTGGGGTGCATTAACGGCCTGAGCGTGGGGTCTCTGTCTGGCACAAGAGCAAAAAGGCATACATAAAGGCGATCGTCTCTCTAACTTCAATAGACTCTAGAGACCTGGACCTCCAAAGCTGCCATTCCACGAATCATTGCTTTTTCTTCATAAACGAGTTTGTATGGTCTCAACAATTCCTCTTCTGGACTAGCCAAGTGTCCGTATCAACAGTCAGCAGCACAGTCAGCACCGCTTTCTCGCGCCTACAATCGGCACTGAGCAGAAATAAACGTTCAGGCACGCATAGTCGCATTCAGAGTTTTCCGCCCTGAATATGTACGGACTAATAAACGGGAGAAATGACTACGGACTACATTATGCCGTCGTCACTTCCGTACGGAGTATGTCTGTACTATCTTCTCCGGACTAGTATCTTCCCGGAGTACTCCTCCTCCTCCGTACGAATCATTTATTGCTGGGCCCTGGCGTACTCCGTAGATATCATCATCAATCGCAGCTACGGACTTAGTTGCCAGCTACGTAGTACGTAGCTACGCAGCACATGGTTTCTCCGGAAAAATTTCACTACGTATACGGTAGAAAAGCAAATATACCACCAATAATATTCACGGTTACTTCGAATGTCTCGATAAAGCCGACAAGCCTCGTCCTCACTCATTCAACAAATAATAAGAGGTCCCCGGTATAGACAGATGGTAGATATACAGCCCCAAATCGGACGCCATCAACTGCAGCGAGGCGGGTTGTGTAAACATGTCCGATTCATACAGGTTATGGGGTAGCTGATGGAGAAATGCCATCTCTCAGTGCTTATACTTTCGATTGACAAGGTGACTTATATATGAGCTGTTCATGCCCCAATTGCCGATTATTTAGATTCTGTCGGATAAGGGACTGTGTTTTGTCGGATGAATGGAATGAGATGGCGCTTTCTTGGGATGTGCAGAGAGATGTTTCTGGGACTAAAGATAAAGCTTCCAAGGTTGGAAGGAGAGATTAGCCCTAATTCGTCGGGAGAAGGAGGAAGCATTTATTCTCAGGACTCGGGGTGACAAAATGTTAGCTCTTTCTTGGTCGCGAATTTCTTTTATTCGGACAGTTTTACGCAGTGTATGTCATTATGTATTCATCTTCATCGAAACGACATGAATGATTCATAGATTGTCCTCAACATTGGACGTCTGACTACCACATGCAGTGTCCCTGCCGAGATATATATACATCGTCACGCTACCTACCTAGGTATGTAGGTATTACCCCAGTCCTGGCTTGTGACAATTGACATCAATATCAATGTACCTAGGCCATTTTAATATCCTTTCGTCAATTTACTTTCAACGTTAAATTTGTATGGTCAGTCATGTCAAACACATCCTTGACAGAGCAGCTTCAGGTCCTACTCAACCGTACTACAGCAGCTTTGCGTTCTCCGTGATATCTCCGACAACATCAGACATGACAACCACCAGAAGGTACAATAAGCGTAAGTTGTTTATCTAGACGCATCAGATGTTGCATTCATGTTTGCGATGGCTATAAACGCCTCGATACGCTGCTAGACCAAGGCAGATTTGCAACGGACTAGGTGCAATTCATGATTGATCCTTGTACGAAATCTGAAGTTAATTAACATGTCCATTGCGGGATTTATAAGTCGTGCACAGCATTTGGAGTATCTTTGAGACATATTCATTCAATGTTGCAGTTCTTCCCCGGATTCTTATCGTTCTTAATATTCTAGGGTTCTCTTAATTTGTAGTGCGCCATTTATTTTGCATGACTGGAATATCTACCACATCCTTACCTAGGTATTTCCCATTTCATTCAAGAAAACGTAAAAAAAAGGCCAAGTGTACCTAGATACTGGAAATAGCTAACTATGAGGAATCTTTAGACGTGACGGCGTTATACTTACGGACCTCGAAGTTTGATTTCAGCCACTACATTTGATGAATTGATACTTATCGGTTTAACATCCATGGATATGTATGGACATACCTGAGTGTCTACAGATAGCACTTGAGTGAAATCTCAAGGAACTGGCATGGGTACATATGTATACACATGTATACCAGGGTCATACCTACCTACCTACCTGCTTACGTATAGACACAATTCTTTCAAAGTCTTCGTCTCGGCGACATACATAGTCCAGAAATGTCCGGACATCCAATTTTGTATAGTAAATTTCGGAATCAGGATTCAGATAACAGTATACGGCCTAGTCTTCGCACGTCGGACCATCTCTGCTAGTTAAGGCGCCAGATGACAAACTACCTGGGTAAGCATGTAGCAGATTGACTGTCAGAATCATCCACGGATTGGGTTGGAATTCTTTGGGTGGTCCTTTCGATATATTCTGTCTCTCTAGGTGAATATATAGGTACCGACCTACTACTTACATCATAGGCAGTATACATGTATGGAGGAGTCTAAGTCAATAGATGTAATGATTTTCATTGGATCACTCTTCGATATATAGTCATACATTATACATATCGAGATAAAAGGTAAAACATCCAAGAATGAAGAAAAGAAACAAAAAAAAAACAAGTCTTGATCATTACACATGACAAATGCCGGGTAGGGAATCAATAATGCATAGGTGCAAGGATAGAAAAAGGAACAAAAGCAGAGAAAAAAGTGTTCGAAACACTTCTGGAAACCCAGAGAAGCAAAATGCAGACTAACACCGAGAATTCATGCCATTCAAACAAAAGTCAAAGCAATCTTATAATTTTGGGTGCCATCCGCTTACTCAGTGACAGGACCGGCAGCGATAACCTCCTTAGTAGCTTGGTCAGCGTACTTTTGGAAGTTCTCGTTGAAGAGCTTGCCGAGCTTGGTGACCTCGTCAGTGAAGCCAGTAGAGGCGGTCCAGCTCTTCTCGGGGTTGAGGAGCTCGTCAGGAACACCGGGGCAGGTCTTGGGCACGTTGAGGTTGAAGATGGGGTAGACTTCGTATTCGGCTTTGGCGAGTTCGCCGCTGTGGATGGCGTCCAAGATGGCACGAGTGTATTTCAATGGGCAACGCTTACCACCGGTGGTGGCACCAGCACCGACCCAACCAGTGTTGAGCAACCAGGCATTGGCCTTGTGCTCGGAGATCTTGTCTGCGAGCATCTGTGCGTAGCGCATGGGGTGGAGAGCAAGGAAGGGCTGGGCGAAGCAAGAGGAGAAGGTGGCCTGAGGCTCGGTGACACCGTCTTCAGTACCGGCCATCTTGGAGGTGTAACCAGAGATGAAATGGAACATGGTCTGCTCGGTGGTGAGCTTGGAGATGGGTGGGAGGACACCACGAGCATCGCAAGTCAACAAGATGATGTTGGTGGGGTGGTTGTCGGAGACGCAAGGAATCTTGGCGTTCTCAATGTACTCAATGGGGTAGGCGCAACGAGTGTTCTCGGTCAAGGTAGCGTTATCGTAGTCGACAATACGAGTGGCGGGGTCGAAGACAACGTTCTCAAGGATGGAACCGAACTTGATGGCGTTGAAAATATCGGGTTCCTTCTCAGCGGAAAGACCAATGCACTTGGCGTAGCAACCACCCTCGATGTTGAAGACACCCTTGTCGGTCCAGCAGTGTTCGTCATCACCGATGAGGGCACGCTTAGGGTCAGCGGAAAGAGTGGTCTTGCCAGTACCCGAAAGACCGAAGAAGACAGTGACATCACCGTTCTGGCCCTGGTTGGCGGACGAGTGGAGGGTCAAGACGTTGTGCTTAACGGGCATCTCGTAGAAGAGAACAGTGAAGACACCCTTCTTCATTTCACCGGCGTATTCGGTACCCAAGATGACCATCTCCTTTTCGGCGAAGTTGATGGCGACAGAGGTAGCCGAGGTCATACCCTCTGTGAAGCGGTTAGCCGGGAAAGAACCGGCGTTGTAGATGACATAGTCGGGGTGGAAGTGCTCGAGCTCCTTGGGGGAAGGGCGGATCAACATGTTACGCATGAACAAGGCATGGTAGGCACGGGCGCAGACGACACGGACATTGATACGGTAGCGCTCATCCCAGCCGGCAAAACCGTCAACGACGTAGATACGATTCCTGGTGTTGAGGTAGTCGACAGCACGCTCACGGTTGATTCGCCAGACCTAATGATGCCCGATTAGTACTAGGCTGCGGATGATGTCATGTCATGTGAAAAAGGCAGGGAAAGATCGGCTAAGGATTTTGCGGGGAAACGCTTGGCAGAAGAACATCCGAGGGCAGAAGAGGCTCCACACAATGCCCTTTCACCCCATTTTCATCCCAGGGAAAAATGAAAATATTTTGAGGGATATACACAGGAGGAAAAAGGAAAATCGCGCATTCCGTGTCATACATTCGGAGCGGTAGGGGTAGCACAAGCAATAAAACAAGCATCGGCCACCGGCAGAGGGCATGCAAGGCACGATAAGCGGCATGAGTGGAGCCCTGCAAGGGTAATTGCCCACGCGACACGGCTTGAAGGTGTAGAATGCTGTGTATAGACGAAAAACAAACACGAAAAAATCGCTCATAAAAATGAACATACCTCAGGGCTCATGGGCTTGTTGACGGGTCCCCACCACACATCGTTTTCTGATGTAGGCTCCTTGACAACACGCTTGTCTGAGGGAGAACGGCCGGTTTTGGCGCCAGAGTATGCGGTTAAAGCACCGGAGGATGTGATGGCGGTACCGGTTTCGTAGACGAGAGCATCTTCGTAGAGAGCTGCGACAGAGGGGTTGGCGACCTGAATGAGTTAGTGGGCTATAAGAAACTATTCGGTTATGAATAAACGTACAATGGCAACACGCTCGTAGTCAATGTGGGCAGTCTCGTGGAGTTCTTCTTCAAGCTCGGTGTGACCCTTGCCTGGCCTAAGACAGCGAGTCAGTACGATCAACAACTATGTAGTCGGCAGTGACAGTATAACGTACTGGACACCACCAGGGTGGAGGGCGGTTCTGTTAACGGATTGAGTGATCATTTTGAGAGATGAGGAGTGATAGTTGTTTTGCTGTTGTTTCGCGACCTGTTGTCGGATGAAATCTGAATGCAAAGGACCAGGAGAAACCGGGCGACCAAGGGGTATATTAGTAGCTGTTGAAGCGACCTGAGCAGCGGGATTCATCGTGACTGATGCTGGCAGGGATGGCAGTTAGTTACCATATTCGGGAGCAGATCCCCACAGTTCAGACGGAGCATATCGGAGGGGAGGACGAGATGACGAACCTGAGTGGTTTAGGCACGAATTACAGCTGATACGTGACTTTTGTGTATGGAGGCGTGTTCTAAATCGACGAAGAATGGTTGTGCACCACAGTCCGAAATGTCCCGAAAAGGCGGATACAGCAAGAGGCTTTCCAAAGTCAGCCGAGTTTTATCGCTGGACTGCGCTAAGCTCCGACGACTCTGATCCAGACTGATAGTGAATTGATTGTAGTTTCGACTAACTAGCGGGTCGTACAGCGAGCCTGTTAGAATGGGTTGAGGCGGAATGAAGTGTAAGAGTATAAGATTGAAGGCGAAGTGGGAATGGGCCAGACGGAAGGAAGTGTAAATGTTCACGGGGGGTCACTTGACATGTACAAACTTACTTTATATTCTTCCAAACCCTTACTGTTTTTATTTCTATCACGAATAATATCAACAAGCCAACTATGTAATATCATGCTGATGACCTCTCGCAACTAAGTGTCGAACGGTTTGGCCACAAAAATGTATAATGACCTCATACCACGACTACCACATGAAAGTCTACATCCGCACTCACGAAGTGGCAATGCTCATACCCGAAGCGTACGGAATATCATCATCCACTCTGAGCTGAATAATGCCCGGTAACGGGGTATTACATACCGTCCATCTTTAATTGTTCGAGAACTGGACGATGCGGAGAAGACCTGGTATGTGCTTCTGCACTTTGACTTTTAGTTTTCGTGGGGAGAGACACTACCAAGAGGCTACCCAAACTGCCTTGGATAGACACGGCTAGCCGAGGGTATAGTTAACAGAACTCCGTATATTATAGGTAGTTAAGCACTAGGACTCCCCACCTTTTCCTTGCATTGCCACTTTCCTGAGTCTGGCCTGGCCGATTTACTCTATTATTATCAAATAAAGATCATGCGGAGTCACGAGTCATAGATTTTGCATACGTATCATTCTCTACAGCCAGTTCATGGAATCGTGCCACGACACCAATCAGCCTTAGTCACTGTGTACGTAACAAAGCTCAACTCAAAAGACTCACAAATTCAGGGGTTAAAGTCCAAGCTTCAGGTCACGATGTGCTGTAGAAATTTCACCAGACCCGCGATATTATCATCCATTGGAGGAATACATCGCGGCATCCCAACCATCCCGACTTTCCCACGGAATACTCCAATCCAATGATATCACGACAATTTCATCATCAAGTCTGGCGTCAAGAAAAAAGCCGTTTCACTTTCGCAAGAGCAAATACCCGCTTGATACATAATACGCACACACGCTGTACATACAGAAAAGTCGACGATCCTCCGACTTTTTCCGGTAAGTGCTAGTTACAAAGACCAGCCCAATGCAGGAATTAGGGCAAACCCACAACACTAACAGATCTAAAAGGAAATGACTGCCCAATTAGGCTCTTGCATTACATTTTAGAATTGATTGCTTGTTGATAGATAACTTGTAGATTGAAAGGCGTCAAAGATAGCATGTTCGTGTTTTCGTGTCAAGTCGGAAGATGTTGACTCGTCTTTTGTTCTCTACGGAAGTGCCTAGATAGGCAATGATTCGATCAAAATTCGTGATAGGTGAGAATGGGGAGGTATCAAATCACTCACTCGTGTTTCACCTCGGCTTTCAAACCGATGCTTCTGTTATAGATAGATTAATCTTAAGTTTAGCACAGCCATAGCCCTAGCTGCTGCCAAACTCTGCTGCTAAAATGGTGTGGATATGCCGAAAACACGTTCCGATGAGAATCAGGGCTAGGACTTACCCGACGCTCTTATGCGTGGTAAAATGTGCTCCTACATTCTCCGATACGTTGGAGGGAAATAATTACATCAGAATGAAGGACGAAAATGCCATGGAGTCATTGACTCGAATATGACTGCGTTCGCAGTGAAGTCCGATGTAGATTTGTTGATTCGTTGTGCTTTGTTGATCTATAACCCTACAAACTGGTCGCGCAACTACATGCTTCTACCTACTGCGAACACCAAGCAATCAATCTACTGTTTACTACGTAGTAACTGACATCTACTGCAGCATTTCGAGAAAGGATATCACTGAATTTCTATGGAAAAGTTACAGAATGATTGATCACACCGGCTTAGAGCATTATAGCTCCTGAGACCATTGTCCGGTTGGAATTGCGATCTATTTCTCATAGCTCATTCATCGGCGGAGCTTCGGCTTTTCGACCTGAGACCTTGATCAGCTGTGTTCGCACATTCAAATCGTGGTGCCAAAATTTACCGGCGATATCTTGAAAACCGCCCTCCTTGCGCTGTACTGCCCTGTCTCGAACGACGGGACATGACACAATGAGGGGTTTTATCTTCCGATGTCATTGAAGCAAGGGCCTACAGTTTGGGGCATTGTTAGAAAACAGCTTTTGGGGGGGGG